>CM072981.1:14287221-14472221 GCA_037013635.1 Plagiodera versicolora | reverse complement strand
TATGCAAAAGAAGACAATAGCATAACAAAGTTTAGTACATTTGGATATTCTATTTGAGTTTCACATTGCAGTTGCAGAATGTATAAAATGTAGAGGTTTTAATAGTTTTCCATAGTTTAGACCACTTTGGTAAGTTTTAAAATACTCTGGAAACCCATGCAAAGAGTTGATGCATATATTATTCTGGGGCAAACTAATTGAAAGAGTGTCATGTACTCGATATTCACTATCCAGTTGAGGGACAGAGCTTAAACGAAAAATTATAGATTGAAATATATGCAAAACCTAATTTCACAAGCTATAGGTGAGATAAGAAACAGCTAGGAGTGATTATCAAAATTATTAGGAAGTTGAATATAAAACTAACAGCATTCAAAATTATATATAAATATATATAAAGAGCTTCACTTGAACTACAGATTTTAATGTATTATTATATATATAAATCATGTCATCATATATATATTGATAAGGTCTTCTAGAAAATCTTCACAATCTAAGTTGATAAGACGTTACTATCTGCTTCACAGTTGAATAATTCAGAACATTCCAGCGAATCTAAGCCATTGAATTTCTTGATAGTATCTATGAACTGCTTATTTTCAACTCCAATTTCTATCAACTGTCAGATCTCCTGTATGGTTACATAGTTATTCTTCATTTTTCATATTGAATATTTGTTTATTCTTGGGGAATTGTGAATCTTGTTTATGTCATGCTTTTCCATTCAAAGGTATATCTTCTCTATGTCTTTTCAATTTGCTTCTTAACCATAAAATACCTCTGTATTTTCAATTTGAATATTGTTCTCATTGAATTTGGTGCATGCAACAAATAAATGCAAGTTTTTTTCATCAACCTGACATGGAATCATCAGTATTTGTGTCCAAATGCTTGAATAACTTCATGAACTTCAAGCCCAATCAGATATTGGAGTTCCAACACACATTCCTCTTTGATTCATTTTCTGCATCTTCATCAAGTGATTCATTTCATAAGTACTTAGTGTGTAGAAAGAAGAAAGCTGAGGATTGTAGATAGCTCTAGCCATCAAAACTGGGTCATTTTTGGCAGTGTAGTATTTTTTCTAATATACTAAATTCTATAAAAAGTTATTAATATATAAGTTAATGTGCTAGAAATATTACAGAAATAAATATTACCAAGATCCTGGAAACAGATAATTCCACAGAAAATATATCATCATATGGCTATTTGGTGTTATGAAATCTCTTTTTTCATTTGAAATATTGCAGGTGAATATTTTGTTATCAATTTGTACGAAAAATATTTGTCAACAAATCGTAGTAAAATATCAAGGTCATTTAGACATTTCGCGCCATTTTTGGAATGACTTCTCTGGTACTCTGTGATGAGATATCGATTAGAAATGACCACGATCATATACACAGCTCTGGAATCTACGGCATTTGGTGAGGGGTGGAAGAAAACGTTGCTATTATTATCTGTTATGAGGCAGGTTTATTCACGTTTCTTGTTCGAATTTTAAACAAAACGACTTGAACGTATATAAAATCAATGACAGAAAAATATTGCGAAATGAAATAATGAAAAACCATTCTCTGAATACTGATCGGAACTGACAAAGTGACAAAACGGCGAAGCAACCACAAAAATCAATGTTTGGGCTACCAGTTGCCAGACCTGTGTATATGATCGTGATCTATCCTAGTATTGATTTTTGCCTGAATTGTCGTAACTCATTCTCTTAATCGTCTAATCCACAATCAAAGGTCTGGAATATACGACATTTTTGACTGGGGGGGGGGGGGTGAAACCATTTTGAATTTATGGCGTAGTTTAGTCACGTGATCAATATTTCGTTTTGTGAACATTTGAATGAAAAATCTATGACAGAGATATCTTACTGAATCAATTCAAAAAAAAACTGATCGGAATTGACAAAGTAACGACAGAGGAAAGCGCTGCAGTTGGCGAAACAGCCAGTTGTCAGACCTGTGTATATGATCGTCGAAATGAACATGAAAGATGACGTTTGATAGCAGTCCAAGAAACTTTTGAGAAGCGGCAGGCATAGCGAATAATGAATTATCGATGAGAAAATACCACGATCATATACACAGGACTGGAATCTACGGAATTTTGACTGGGGTGGAAGATTATTTTGCCATATTTATTTGTCAGGAGGTATTAGAGATCTAGTTAACAATCGTAAAGTAAACGTTAGGATTTGAATGGTAAATAAAATCAATAACAGAAATGTCTTGCAAAATCAATAAAAACCACTTTCAAAAAAAATAACTGACAAAGTGACAAAAGAGGACGGCGAAACAGCCACAAAATGTTTAGCCCTCCAAACGAGTTGTCAGACCTGTGTATATGATCGTCGAAATGAACATGACGTTTGATAGCAGTCCGAGAAACTTTTGAGAAGCAGTTCATAGCCAATTAAAACGAATGATTAGAAATGATCATAAACACAGGTCTGATATCGCATTTGGTGGAAGAAAACGTTGCTATAATTATCTGTCAAGAGGAAGTTCAATCACGTGTCTTGTTCTTGAAATATAAAATCAATGGCAGAAATATCTTGCAAAATGAAAAACATACTTTCTGAATACTGAACTGACAAAGTGACAAAAGGGCGAAATCAATGTTTGGGCTACCAATTGCCAGACCTGTGTATATGATCGTCATCTATCCTAGTATTGATTTTTGCCCTTATTGGCGAATGCGCCAAGATTGCGGTGCCGCCGCCAAATTATACACAGTGGAACTAATCTCTGGAAACGCGTGATTCAATCAACAACGGGGCTCATTTAGTGGACATTCATTTGGTACTATGGTCATTAATTATATCAATAAGTCTTCTGTTTCATTAATTCATAAAATATCGAGTGCTCAACTCAGATGACATTCCATTAATATACGGGGTGATCGAAAAAGTTAGTGATGTTATAAAAAATCATTCCTCCACAAAATACAATTTTTCGCCCATTGATAAATTAGCGTTTCCAGCATTTTTTGTTCCACTCTGTATGTGTTTTTTCGTTAATGTGACTTTATATCATATTCATTTGTTTTTCAATTCGAATGAGTTTAGAGATCTTTCAAGTCATTTTCAGAAGGTTTGAATGCTGGATATCATAATATGATGAATATTGTTTCCCTAATGAATTCATTTTCTCCTGAACAATACTATGCTCACGTGCCAGCTGTCTAAAAAATAAGACTCGCTGCTTCTTTCATCAGTCTTGCATTGCGACGCCATAAACTGGGGCGTCGCTGTGTGTACCACGCGTTACTCGCGGACACATTGACTACGACCTACAGTTGTGTGGCGGGCTCGCTTTCGTTTTATGCTCGACATACACACGTCGTGCGATTTCGTATCTCTCGTCGAGACGAATCGCTGCTTTCGCGTTTCGAAACGCCGCGTCGTCTTCGCCTACTGAATCCAAAGGAGACAGCACAACGACGACGGCACGCCTAACGTCCAAATCGCTCCGACGTACATCCGATTCGGAAATACCGAGCAGTCAATTGACAATCTAACGAAAACACTGCGATTTCGTATCTTTCGTCGAGACGAAAACGAATCGCTGCTTTCGCGTTTCGAAACGCCGCGTCGTCTTCGCCTACTGAATCCAAAGGAGACAGCAAAACGACGACGACACGCCTTACGTCCAACAAGCTCCGACATAGATCCAAACGAATTCGGAAATACCGAGCAGTCAATTGACAATTAAACGAAAACACTGCGATTTCGTATCTTTCGTCGAGACGAAATCGAATCGCTGCTTTCGCGTTTCGCGTTAGTCGTATATCGTATACATTTTGCTGATTCGTATCTATAGGTGTACATGGTACGACGAAAAAGAAGAAAAAAAAACGAGAGTGTTTTTCATTATTCGATTTGTAATTTCGTGAAATTAATTCATTCACTCGAGAAAACGTGAATTCCTTGTGCTTATGTTTTTCCCTTCTTGTTTTCGTTTCAGAAGACAGACGAGATAACTCTTTCGAATTCGTCGTACGTTATCGGACATTTTTTTCAGCTGAGACAGTGACGAAAAAATAGATATAGAGGATGTGGGCTGAGTATCTCAAACGAATATTTTCTAAGTATTTTGTGATCCTGAAAAGGACCGATATTGGTTGATTGTCGGATAGAACGACATCTTGAGCTTTCTTTTCCGTTTACTGTTGCAATCGTTCTGTGCTCGAGAATACGAAGGAACCGATTTATATACCCCCCATACGACGTGTAAGCACATAATGACATGCTACAAATTAAAATACGTGAGAATCACAATGAATTCAAGTCGAATACGAGTCTACGAGTTCAAATAACCATATTTTCGGAATCAGCACGTCAAAATACGTAAGCTAATACTGAATACTTCAATTATGACAGTTTCCTGACATCAGAAAATAAATATACTTCACATAATAGGAGACTCCTGTCACTTTACGACAATAAAGTATTAAAAAAATATCAAGAATTTCAGAAATACAAAGTTGGCAATAATAATAGTTGGAGTGCCGAATTCAATATCAACCGAGGTTCACAGCTGCAAAATTTTGCTAAGAATATCAACCATATTAACGACTTTCATAAGAGGGAAAAAGTGTATATTATATACTTCAAAAATATAAAATATTGTTTGTTTCTTCCAAGAATTATGAATTTTGCACTCACGGAGAGATTGTAAACTTTCCAAATTGCCCCTAGTATAAAACCACTGCAGACATCATGCTTTAGCTAATTTCACGATTCACACGAAAAATATACATATTTCGAGCACCTTTCGAAGGTCAAATGATCGATCAATAAACTAGAATGGACGAAAGACGAAAACTGTTCAGTGATTGGGAAGCAGCTGTTGCTACTTGTGCTTCCTTCCGCTGGATGGCGCCACACGGATTAACATTATGTAGTTCTCTGACCTCAAGTCGAGTAACGTGACGCTCAAACGTGGTATCATAGATGTCACATAATGTATCAATTTCTATTTTGAGCAATTTGAAGTTAGCAGCAACAAATTTTATGGAAGTATATGATTTATTTCAGTGAGTTGAAAAATCTCACTAAATACTGGTAATTTCACTGAATAATAGACTGCAAATTTCCGATTGGGTTTTCGCGATTTTCTCAGGTTCCTGGAGCTCTACGAGTTCAAATGACACCATTTTCGGAATCAGCGCGTCAAATTACGCCAGAATCATTATATAATAAAGTCGAAAAACCGATTTTGAAATTTTCCGATCGGTTTTTCGCGATCTCCTCAGCTTCCTGAAGCTCTACGAGTTCAAATAACACCATTTTCGGAATCAGCGCGTCAAAATACGTAAGAATCACTATATATTAAAGTCGAAAAACCGATTTTTGAATTTTCCGATCGGTTTTTTGCGATTTTCTCAGCTTCCTGAAGCTCTACGAGTTCAAATAACACCATTTTCGGAATCAGCGCGTCAAAATACGTGAGAATCACTATATATTAAAGTCGAAAAACCGATTTTTAAATTTTCCGATCGGTTTTTCGCGATTTTCTCAGCTTCCTGAAGCTCTACGAGTTCAAATAACACCATTTTCGGAATCAGCGCGTCAAAATACGTAAGAATCACTATATATTAAAGTCGAAAAACTGATTTTTGAATTTTCCGATCGGTTTTTCGCGATTTTCTCAGCTTCCTGAAGCTCTACGAGTTCAAATAACACCATTTTCGGAATCAGCGCGTCAAAATACGTGAGAATCACTATATATTAAAGTCGAAAAACCGATTTTTGAATTTTCCGATCGGTTTTTCGCGATTTTCTCAGCTTCCTGAAGCTCTACGAGTTCAAATAACACCATTTTTGGAATCAGCGCGTCAAAATACGTAAGAATCACTATATATTAAAGTCGAAAAACCGATTTTTGAATTTTCCGATCGGTTTTTCGCGATTTTCTCAGCTTCCTGAAGCTCTACGAGTTCAAATAACACCATTTTCGGAATCAGCGCGTCAAAATACGTAAGAATCACTATATATTAAAGTCGAAAAACCGATTTTTGAATTTTCCGATCGGTTTTTCGCGATTTTCTAAGCTTCCTGAAGCTCTACGAGTTCAAATAACACCATTTTCGGAATCAGCGCGTCAAAATACATAAGAATCACTATATCCTGAAGTCAAAAAATGAACATTGAAATTTTCGAAAAAATCGAAAGGGGGTACCCTTTGCTCAATTTCTGGCAAAATTTTGAAAATCAAATTCAACGGAAAAGGACAAATGACCCCATTTTCGGAATCAGCGCGTCAAAATACGTAAGAATCACTATATATTAAAGTCGAAAAACCGATTTTTGAATTTTCCGATGGGTTTTTCGCGATTTTCTCAGCTTCCTGAAGCTCTACGAGTTCAAATAACACCATTTTTGGAATCAGCGCGTCAAAATACGTAAGAATCACTATATATTAAAGTCGAAAAACCGATTTTTAAATTTTCCGATCGGTTTTTCGCGATTTTCTCAGCTTCCTGAAGCTCTACGAGTTCAAATAACACCATTTTCGGAATCAGCGCGTCAAAATACGTAAGAATCACTATATATTAAAGTCGAAAAACCGATTTTTGAATTTTCCGATCGGTTTTTCGCGATTTTCTCAGCTTCCTGAAGCTCTACGAGTTCAAATAACACCATTTTCGGAATCAGCGCGTCAAAATACATAAGAATCACTATATCCTGAAGTCAAAAAATGAACATTGAAATTTTCGAAAAAATCGAAAGGGGGTACCCTTTGCTCAATTTCTGGCAAAATTTTGAAAATCAAATTCAACGGAAAAGGACAAATGACCCCATTTTCGGAATCAGCGCGTCAAAATACGTAAGAATCACTATATATTAAAGTCGAAAAACCGATTTTTGAATTTTCCGATCGTTTTTTCGCGATTTTCTCAGCTTCCTGAAGCTCTACGAGTTCAAATAACACCATTTTCGGAATCAGCGCGTCAAAATACGTAAGAATCACTATATATTAAAGTCGAAAAACCGATTTTTGAATTTTCCGATCGGTTTTTCGCGATTTTCTCAGCTTCCTGAAGCTCTACGAGTTCAAATAACACCATTTTCGGAATCAGCGCGTCAAAATACGTAAGAATCACTATATATTAAAGTCGAAAAACCGATTTTTGAATTTTCCGATCGGTTTTTCGCGATTTTCTCAGCTTCCTGAAGCTCTACGAGTTCAAATAACACCATTTTCGGAATCAGCGCGTCAAAATACGTAAGAATCACTATATATTAAAGTCGAAAAACCGATTTTTGAATTTTCCGATCGGTTTTTCGCGATTTTCTCAGCTTCCTGAAGCTCTACGAGTTCAAATAACACCATTTTCGGAATCAGCGCGTCAAAATACGTAAGAATCACTATATATTAAAGTCGAAAAACCGATTTTTGAATTTTCCGATCGTTTTTTCGCGATTTTCTCAGCTTCCTGAAGCTCTACGAGTTCAAATAACACCATTTTCGGAATCAGCGCGTCAAAATACGTAAGAATCACTATATATTAAAGTCGAAAAACCGACTTTTGAATTTTCCGATCGGTTTTTCGCGATTTTCTCAGCTTCCTGAAGCTCTACGAGTTCAAATAACACCATTTTCGGAATCAGCGCGTCAAAATACGTAAGAATCACTATATATTAAAGTCGAAAAACCGATTTTTGAATTTTCCGATCGGTTTTTCGCGATTTTCTCAGCTTCCTGAAGCTCTACGAGTTCAAATAACACCATTTTCGGAATCAGCGCGTCAAAATACATAAGAATCACTATATCCTGAAGTCAAAAAATGAACATTGAAATTTTCGAAAAAATCGAAAGGGGGTACCCTTTGCTCAATTTCTGGCAAAATTTTGAAAATCAAATTCAACGGAAAAGGACAAATGACCCCATTTTCGGAATCAGCGCGTCAAAATACGTAAGAATCACTATATATTAAAGTCGAAAAACCGATTTTTGAATTTTCCGATCGGTTTTTCGCGATTTTCTCAGCTTCCTGAAGCTCTACGAGTTCAAATAACACCATTTTTGGAATCAGCGCGTCAAAATACGTAAGAATCACTATATATTAAAGTCGAAAAACCGATTTTTGAATTTTCCGATCGGTTTTTCGCGATTTTCTCAGCTTCCTGAAGCTCCACGAGTTCAAATAACACCATTTTCGGAATCAGCGCGTCAAAATACATAAGAATCACTATATCCTGAAGTCAAAAAATGAACATTGAAATTTTCGAAAAAATCGAAAGGGGGTACCCTTTGCTCAATTTCTGGCAAAATTTTGAAAATCAAATTCAACCGAAAAGGACAAATGACCCCATTTTCGGAATCAGCGCGTCAAAATACGTAAAAATCACTATATATTAAAGTCGAAAAACCGATTTTTGAATTTTCCGATCGGTTTTTCGCGATTTTCTCAGCTTCCTGAAGCTCTACGAGTTCAAATAACACCATTTTCGGAATCAGCGCGTCAAAATACGTAAGAATCACTATATATTAAAGTCGAAAAACCGATTTTTGAATTTTCCGATCGGTTTTTCGCGATTTTCTCAGCTTCCTGAAGCTCTACGAGTTCAAATAACACCATTTTCGGAATCAGCGCGTCAAAATACGTAAGAATCACTATATATCAAAGTCGAAAAACCGATTTTTGAATTTTCCGATCGGTTTTTCGCGATTTTCTCAGCTTCCTGAAGCTCTACGAGTTCAAATAACACCATTTTCGGAATCAGCGCGTCAAAATACGTAAGAATCACTATATATTAAAGTCGAAAAACCGATTTTTGAATTTTCCGATCGGTTTTTCGCGATTTTCTCAGCTTCCTGAAGCTCTACGAGTTCAAATAACACCATTTTCGGAATCAGCGCGTCAAAATACGTAAGAATCACTATATATTAAAGTCGAAAAACCGATTTTTGAATTTTCCGATCGGTTTTTCGCGATTTTCTCAGCTTCCTGAAGCTCTACGAGTTCAAATAACACCATTTTCGGAATCAGCGCGTCAAAATACGTAAGAATCACTATATATTAAAGTCGAAAAACCGTTTTTTGAATTTTCCGATCGGTTTTTCGCGATTTTCTCAGCTTCCTGAAGCTCTACGAGTTCAAATAACACCATTTTCGGAATCAGCGCGTCAAAATACGTAAGAATCACTATATATTAAAGTCGAAAAACCGATTTTTGAATTTTCCGATCGGTTTTTCGCGATTTTCTCAGCTTCCTGAAGCTCTACGAGTTCAAATAACACCATTTTCGGAATCAGCGCGTCAAAATACGTAAGAATCACTATATATTAAAGTCGAAAAACCGATTTTTGAATTTTCCGATCGGTTTTTCGCGATTTTCTCAGCTTCCTGAAGCTCAACGAGTTCAAATAACACCATTTTCGGAATCAGCGCGTCAAAATACGTAAGAATCACTATATATTAAAGTCCAAAAACCGATTTTTGAATTTTCCGATCGGTTTTTCGCGATTTTCTCAGCTTCCTGAAGCTCTACGAGTTCAAATAACACCATTTTCGGAATCAGCGCGTCAAAATACGTAAGAATCACTATATATTAAAGTCGAAAAACCGATTTTTGAATTTTCCGATCGGTTTTTCGCGATTTTCTCAGCTTCCTGAAGCTCTACGAGTTCAAATAACACCATTTTCGGAATCAGCGCGTCAAAATACATAAGAATCACTATATCCTGAAGTCAAAAAATGAAGATTGAAATTTTCGAAAAAATCGAAAGGGGGTACCCTTTGCTCAATTTCTGGCAAAATTTTGAAAATCAAATTCAACGGAAAAGGACAAATGACCCCATTTTCGGAATCAGCGCGTCAAAATACGTAAGAATCACTATATATTAAAGTCGAAAAACCGATTTTTGAATTTTCCGATCGGTTTTTCGCGATTTTCTCAGCTTCCTGAAGCTCTACGAGTTTCAATAACACCATTTTTGGAATCAGCGCGTCAAAATACGTAAGAATCACTATATATTAAAGTCGAAAAACCGATTTTTGAATTTTCCGATCGGTTTTTCGCGATTTTCTCAGCTTCCTGAAGCTCTACGAGTTCAAATAACACCATTTTCGGAATCAGCGCGTCAAAATACATAAGAATCACTATATCCTGAAGTCAAAAAATGAACATTGAAATTTTCGAAAAAATCGAAAGGGGGTACCCTTTGCTCAATTTCTGGCAAAATTTTGAAAATCAAATTCAACGGAAAAGGACAAATGACCCCATTTTCGGAATCAGCGCGTCAAAATACGTAAGAATCACTATATATTAAAGTCGAAAAACCGATTTTTGAATTTTCCGATCGGTTTTTCGCGATTTTCTCAGCTTCCTGAAGCTCTACGAGTTCAAATAACACCATTTTCGGAATCAGCGCGTCAAAATACGTAAGAATCACTATATATTAAAGTCGAAAAACCGATTTTTAAATTTTCCGATCGGTTTTTCGCGATTTTCTCAGCTTCCTGAAGCTCTACGAATTCAAATAACACCATTTTCGGAATCAGCGCGTCAAAATACATAAGAATCACTATATCCTGAAATGTACATTGAAATTTTCGAAAAAATCGAAAGGGGGTACCCTTTGCTCAATTTCTGGCAAAATTTTGAAAATCAAATTCAACGGAAAAGGACAAATGACCCCATTTTCGGAATCAGCGCGTCAAAATACGAAAGAATCACTATATATTCAAGTCGAAAAACCGATTTTGAAATTTTCCGATCGGTTTTTCACGATTTTCTCAGCTTCCCGAAGCTCTACGAGTTCAAATAACACCATTTTCGGAATCAGCGCGTCAAAATACGTGAGAATCACTATATACTGAAGTCGGAAAACCGATTTTGAAATTTTCCGATCGGTTTTTTGCGATTTTCTCAGCTTCCTGAAGCTCTACGAGTTCAAATTACCCCATTTTCGGAATCAGCGCGTCAAAATACGTAAGAATCACTATATACTGAAGTCGAAAAACCGATTTTGAAATTTTCCGATCGGTTTTTCGCGATTTTCTCACTATCCCTTTGGGACCTATGGGACCTAAGGGGCCTTTGGGACCTTTGGGACCTATAGGGTTCTTGGGACCTATGGGACCTTTAGGACCTTTGAAGCCCTTGGGACCTATGGGGCCTTTGGGACCTATGGGACCTTTGGGACCTATGGGACTTTTGGAACCTTGGGACCTTTGAGTCTCTTGGGACCTATGGGACCCATGTGGCCTTTGGGACCTAAGGGGCCTTCGGAACCTTTGGAGCCTTCGGGACCTATAGGGCCCTTGGGACCTATGGGACCTTTGGGGCCCTTGGGACCTATGGGGCCTTTGGGACCTATGGGGCCTTGGGGACCTATAGGGCCCTCGGGACCTATGGGACCTTTAGGGCCTTTGGGACCTATGGGGACCTATGGGACCATTGATGCCTTTGGGACCTATGGGACCTTCAGGGCTCTTGGGACCTATGAGGCCCTTGGGACCTATTGGGCCTTTGGGACCTATGGGGCCTAAGGGGCCCTTGGGACCTATAGGGCCTTTGGGACCCATGGGGCCTTTGGGACCTATAGGGCCCTTGGGACCTATGGGACCTTTAGGGCCTTTGAGACCTTCGGGGCCTTTGGGACCTATTTGGCCTCTGGGACCTATGATGCCTTTGGGACCTATGGGGCCTTTGGGACCTATTGGGCCTTTGGGACCTTTGGGACCTATGGGGCCTTTGGGGCCTTTGGGACCTTCGGGGCCTTTGGGACCTATAGGGCCCTTGGGACCTTCAGAGCCTTTGGGACCTTTGGGGCCTTTATGACCTATGGGGCCTTTGGGACCTATGAGGCCTTTGGGACCTTTGGGGCCTTTGGGACCTATAGGGCCCTTGGGACCTTTGGGGCCTTTGAGACCTATAGGGCCCTTGGGACCTTTGGGGCCTTTGGGACCTATGGGGCCTTCGGGACCTATGGGGCCTTTGGGACCTTTGAGGCCTTTGGGACCTATAGGGCCCTTGGCACCTATGGGACCTTCAGGGCCTTTGGGACCTTTGCGGCCTTTGGGACCTTTGCGGCCTTTGGGACCTATAAGGCCTTTGGGACCTATATGGCCTTTGGGACCTATGGGGCCTTTAGGACCTTTGGGGCCTTTGAGACCTATGGGGCCTTTGGGACCTTTGGGGCCTTTGGGACCCATAGGTCCCTTGGGACCTATGGGACCTTTAGGGCCTTTGGGACCTGAGTTCAAATAACACCATTTTCGGAATCAGAGCGTCAAAATACGTAAGAATCACTATATATTAGAGTCGAAAAACCGATTTTTGAATTTTCCGATCGGTTTTTCGCGATTTTCTCAGCTTCCTGAAGCTCTACGAGTTCAAATAACACCATTTTCGGAATCAGCGCGTCAAAATACGTAAGAATCACTATATATTAAAGTCGAAAAACCGATTTTTAAATTTTCCGATCGGTTTTTCGCGATTTTCTCATTTTCCTGAAGCTCTACGAGTTCAAATGACCCCATTTTCGGAATCAGCGCGTCAAAATACGTAAGAATCACTATATGCTGAGGTCGAAAAACCGATTTTGAAATTTTCCGATCGGTTTTTCGCGATTTTCTTAGCTTCCTGAAGCTCTACGAGTTCAAATAACACCATTTTCGGAATCAGCGCGTCAAAATACGTAAGAATCACTATATATTAAAGTCGAAAAACCGATTTTTGAATTTTCCGATCGGTTTTTCGCGATTTTCTCAGCTTCCTGAAGCTCTACGAATTCAAATAACACCATTTTCGGAATCAGAGCGTCAAAATACGTAAGAATCACTATATATTAGAGTCGAAAAACCGATTTTTAAATTTTCCGATCGGTTTTTCGCGATTTTCTCAGCTTCCTGAAGCTCTACGAGTTCAAATAACACCATTTTCGGAATCAGCGCGTCAAAATACGTAAGAATCACTATATATTAAAGTCGAAAAACCGATTTTTAAATTTTCCGATCGGTTTTTCGCGATTTTCTCAGCTTCCTGAAGCTCTACGAGTTCAAATAACTCCATTTTCGGAATCAGCGCGTCAAAATACGTAAGAATCACTATATATTAAAGTCGAAAAACCGATTTTCAAATTTTCCGATCGGTTTTTCGCGATTTTCTCAGCTTCCTGAAGCTCTACGAGTTCAAATAACACCATTTTCGGAATCAGCGCGTCAAAATACGTAAGAATCACTATATATTAAAGTCGAAAAACCGATTTTGAAATTTTCCGATCGGTTTTTCGCGATTTTCTCAGCTTCCTGAAGCTCTACGAGTTCAAATAACACCATTTTCGGAATCAGCGCGTCAAAATACGTAAGAATCATTATATATTAAAGTCGAAAAACCGATTTTTAAATTTTCCGATCGGTTTTTCGCGATTTTCTCATTTTCCTGAAGCTCTACGAGTTCAAATGACCCCATTTTCGGAATCAGCGCGTCAAAATACGTAAGAATCACTATATGCTGAGGTCGAAAAACCGATTTTGAAATTTTCCGATCGGTTTTTCGCGATTTTCTCAGCTTCCTGAAGCTCTACGAGTTCAAATAACACCATTTTCGGAATCAGCGCGTCAAAATACGTAAGAATCACTATATATTAAAGTCGAAAAACCGATTTTTGAATTTTCCGATCGGTTTTTCGCGATTTTCTCAGCTTCCTGAAGCTCTACGAATTCAAATAACACCATTTTCGGAATCAGAGCGTCAAAATACGTAAGAATCACTATATATTAGAGTCGAAAAACCGATTTTTGAATTTTCCGATCGGTTTTTCGCGATTTTCTCAGCTTCCTGAAGCTCTACGAGTTCAAATAACACCATTTTCGGAATCAGCGCGTCAAAATACGTAAGAATCACTATATATTAAAGTCGAAAAACCGATTTTTAAATTTTCCGATCGGTTTTTCGCGATTTTCTCAGCTTCCTGAAGCTCTACGAGTTCAAATAACACCATTTTCGGAATCAGCGCGTCGAAATACGTAAGAATCAATATATATCAAAGTCGAAAAACCGATTTTCAAATTTTCCGATCGGTTTTTCGCGATTTTCTCAGCTTCCTGAAGCTCTACGAGTTCAAATAACACCATTTTCGGAATCAGCGCGTCAAAATACGTAAGAATCACTATATATTAAAGTCGAAAAACCGATTTTGAAATTTTTCGATCGGTTTTTCGCGATTTTCTCATTTTCCTGAAGCTCTACGAGTTCAAATGACCCCATTTTCGGAATCAGCGCGTCAAAATACGTAAGAATCACTATATGCTGAGGTCGAAAAACCGATTTTGAAATTTTCCGATCGGTTTTTCGCGATTTTCTTAGCTTCCTGAAGCTCTACGAGTTCAAATAACACCATTTTCGGAATCAGCGCGTCAAAATACGTAAGAATCACTATATATTAAAGTCGAAAAACCGATTTTGAAATTTTCCGATCGGTTTTTCGCGATTTTCTCAGCTTCCTGAAGCTCTACGAGTTCAAATAACACCATTTTCGGAATCAGCGCGTCAAAATACGTAAGAATCACTATATATTAAAGTCGAAAAACCGATTTTTAAATTTTCCGATCGGTTTTTCGCGATTTTCTCATTTTCCTGAAGCTCTACGAGTTCAAATGACCCCATTTTCGGAATCAGCGCGTCAAAATACGTAAGAATCACTATCTGCTGAGGTCGAAAAACCGATTTTGAAATTTTCCGATCGGTTTTTCGCGATTTTCTTAGCTTCCTGAAGCTCTACGAGTTCAAATAACACCATTTTCGGAATCAGCGCGTCAAAATACGTAAGAATCACTATATATTAAAGTCGAAAAACCGATTTTGAAATTTTCCGATCGGTTTTTCGCGATTTTCTCAGCTTCCTGAAGCTCTACGAGTTCAAATAACACCATTTTCGGAATCAGCGCGTCAAAATACGTAAGAATCACTATATATTAAAGTCGAAAAACCGATTTTTGAATTTTCCGATCGGTTTTTCGCGATTTTCTCAGCTTCCTGAAGCTCTACGAATTCAAATAACACCATTTTCGGAATCAGAGCGTCAAAATACGTAAGGATCACTATATATTAGAGTCGAAAAACCGATTTTTGAATTTTCCGATCGGTTTTTCGCGATTTTCTCAGCTTCCTGAAGCTCTACGAGTTCAAATAACACCATTTTCGGAATCAGCGCGTCAAAATACGTAAGAATCACTATATATTAAAGTCGAAAAACCGATTTTTAAATTTTCCGATCGGTTTTTCGCGATTTTCTCAGCTTCCTGAAGCTCTACGAGTTCAAATAACACCATTTTCGGAATCAGCGCGTCGAAATACGTAAGAATCAATATATATTAAAGTCGAAAAACCGATTTTCAAATTTTCCGATCGGTTTTTCGCGATTTTCTCAGCTTCCTGAAGCTCTACGAGTTCAAATAACACCATTTTCGGAATCAGCGCGTCAAAATACGTAAGAATCACTATATATTAAAGTCGAAAAACCGATTTTTAAATTTTCCGATCGGTTTTTCGCGATTTTCTCAGCTTCCTGAAGCTCTACGAGTTCAAATAACACCATTTTCGGAATCAGCGCGTCAAAATACGTAAGAATCACTATATATTAAAGTCGAAAAACCGATTTTGAAATTTTCCGATCGGTTTTTCGCGATTTTCTCAGCTTCCTGAAGCTCTACGAGTTCAAATAACACCATTTTCGGAATCAGCGCGTCAAAATACGTAAGAATCACTATATATTAAAGTCGAAAAACCGATTTTTAAATTTTCCGATCGGTTTTTCGCGATTTTCTCAGCTTCCTGAAGCTCTACGAGTTCAAATAACTCCATTTTCGGAATCAGCGCGTCAAAATACGTAAGAATCACTATATATTAAAGTCGAAAAACCGATTTTCAAATTTTCCGATCGGTTTTTCGCGATTTTCTCAGCTTCCTGAAGCTCTACGAGTTCAAATAACACCATTTTCGGAATCAGCGCGTCAAAATACGTAAGAATAACTATATATTAAAGTCGAAAAACCGATTTTTAAATTTTCCGATCGGTTTTTCGCGATTTTCTCAGCTTCCTGAAGCTCTACGAGTTCAAATAACACCATTTTCGGAATCAGCGCGTCAAAATACGTAAGAATCACTATATATTAAAGTCGAAAAACCGATTTTGAAATTTTCCGATCGGTTTTTCGCGATTTTCTCAGCTTCCTGAAGCTCTACGAGTTCAAATAACACCATTTTCGGAATCAGCGCGTCAAAATACGTAAGAATCACTATATATTAAAGTCGAAAAACCGATTTTTAAATTTTCCGATCGGTTTTTCGCGATTTTCTCAGCTTCCTGAAGCTCTACGAGTTCAAATAACTCCATTTTCGGAATCAGCGCGTCAAAATACGTAAGAATCACTATATATTAAAGTCGAAAAACCGATTTTCAAATTTTCCGATCGGTTTTTCGCGATTTTCTCAGCTTCCTGAAGCTCTACGAGTTCAAATAACACCATTTTCGGAATCAGCGCGTCAAAATACGTAAGAATCACTATATATTAAAGTCGAAAAACCGATTTTTAAATTTTCCGATCGGTTTTTCGCGATTTTCTCAGCTTCCTGAAGCTCTACGAGTTCAAATAACACCATTTTCGGAATCAGCGCGTCAAAATACGTAAGAATAAATTGAAGTCGAGAATCAAGAAAGATGAATTCCGACAGTGATTTGATAATGTATTCATTTGACTCACCTTTCTCAATGATGAAAGATGAAAAACGTATATTAATGATACACTCGAGACGATTACAAACAAACGTTCAACACAACAAACGAAAGCATTGCATAGAAAAATGAATAGCCGTTGTTCGCAGTAGTTCACATATGATTTCCGCATGATACTTGTCACGCCATCCACCGCCACTGCAACGAACAATCGATACACTAAAATGGACGAAAGACGAAAACTGTACAGCAAATTTTGCTTGTGTGTTCTTCCACTGGATGGCGCCACAAAAATAAGAGAAGAGTTTTGAGAAAATCACATGATTCCAATAACCGGCCATCCAGTCGATCAACTCAATTGAGACCAATAAAAAGTTTCGAATTATCAAAAAGAATCCTATTTATTTAAAATAAATATAAATAAAAATGTACAGTCGTAGATACAGACGAATTATTTGATCGTATTGTTTCCATTGGTTGTTGTCATGTTGTAATCGTTCTCACGAATTCAATCGTCGGTGATCGATTCTTCTGTCAAGAAGAGAATATCAGGTAGTCTTCCTGGAGCGTCGACCAATTCTTCTGGTACGTTTTCAACGTTCGACTGGGGGGGGGACGGCGTCGTACTTTCCACTACGATTTTCTGTCCGCCACCGCTGTCGTTGGGTAGGAGCGTGTTGGGCAATGCGAAGAGAACTTTGTCGATGTAGAACATTGTTCCTAAGTTGTAGACGAAAACTTGGCTCTCTACAATTGTGGCTTCGTTCACGTTCACTTCGTTTGCTGAAAGAAACATACGTTACATCTTGTTTGATACATCGTCAATACGGTTCGCCGAAAAGGTGAGATCGTGCACTAGACTAGACAGGATTTTTCACTAGAAAAGTGTTGGACTTTCGAGTCTCTCGATGTTACACGGAGGAAAGGGAATTTCATTGAATAAATGGTTGAAGAAATTGCCGAACACACAGAGATAAGATCCGTAACAATATCATCTACGAGTATGCAATAAAAGAATCCATTACATAATGAAGAATGATGAAAAGTTGATCGTGGAATCGTACCTTCAGATCTTCGGAAAGAAATTGTATTATTCCCCAACGTAGTTAGTCGTTTTCCGTCGACCAAATCCTTGTCGTACAGCCGGCCCTTGACGAAGTGATTCAGCAATATCCGTAATCCGTCTCCAGTCGATAAATAGTTGTCCGGCATCTTGTCCAATCCGATCTCCTCGAATCCGGTGTCGACGGGAACGAAGAACGTGTATCCGGTTCCGGAGACGTGCGGAGCCAAGTCGGCTAGATTCAGGAACCTCGTGATGTGGGTGAACCTTTTGTCTCTTTCGAGTGCCAGAAAAGCGTGCGACAAAAATTGGGCGCCGAACCACGGGAAGGCCAGCAACGGCGGCGTCTCCTTATCCTTGTGCTGCTGGTGCAACTTCGACACGATCGACTCGCTGACGAAGAGCACCTCGCCGATGAACATGATGTTGCCTCGGGCGACCGGCGTGTCGCCTTTCACTATCATGGCGCCGTTCACCGTCAGACTAGCTGAAAATCGGAAACGACAATCGACAAAATTCCAATTCCACTACGTGCGTGTAGGTACTAACGTGTCTTCCTGAAGACGATTTCCTTTCCACCCAACGTCCTGACCACTTGACCGTCTTCGATGGTATCCTGCTTCAGGCGGCCCTTGACGAAGTGATTGACAATGACGTTTTCCGTGAATTCCGGCACGCTGAATGGGTAAAACCCCCAATCGATAGGGTGCCATCTTTGGAAAGCGTGGTCAGTAGGTACAAGCACCGTGTATTCTTCGTCTGAAAATCCGAATTGTACACAATCGTGACGAAAGAGGAGATGAATGAAAATGAATCGTTCAAAAGTCATGGCCACGTTTTACCGACTAGGGTGAATAATAGAGGTAATAGCCATTTTCAGTAGGTACATAGTTCGAACGACGCGACGGACGAACTTTGGCTCCTTCAGCGCCCCCTATCGCGATTCGACGTTTTCGACTTACTATACATACCACATGAAGGTGGGTAATTAAAATTTAATCTGATACACTTTTATTTATGGGCGTCTCTCGATGGTTCCGCGGTTTTTCATTTATATGCAAATCGATTCTCTTTTCCGTCCTTTCAGGTTGCCCCCATGCATTCATTGTGGCACGATTCAACGGATTTTCCCTATTACAGATAGAGATATAGATGGTATAGTCACGAGTGGAAATATCCACTGCTACAATTACGGTTATTTATCGCAAATGTCTACATATTGATGACGAGTATCGACTCACCTTCGAGCAACATCGTGGACACATTGGATCGCGACAAGAAGTGCTGAAACACTCTGACGCCGCTCTTCAGAAACGACAACACCTCCAGTATGTTCTCCATAAAAGTCGTATTCGATCGGTTCTTGTTGCTCTCCTTCACGACGGGAAACAAACTGACGTCCACCAACTTGGCCGGTGTCCCTCCGTCCTTCCTCTCCGGACCGAACAGGAAATCGTCCACGACCACCAGGATGCCTGGCGGAGAATCGAATCGAAACGATGCACGAATGAATGCGAGACCTCCATAGTTTTTTCTCTTACCTTTGGGTACGTCGACTTTGCGATGGACGATGTTGGCGTCGTTCGCCCACAACTTGGTGCCGTCCTCCTTGGTCGGTCTCACGCGGACCGTCCGGCCACCCAGCGTGCTGAAGGACAGATCGGTCGTGATGTTGGTGAGGTCGATCAGAGATCCGAGCACCACGTGGTCGAAAAGCAGCTTCTTGATCAGTTCCGGCTGGTGGAGGAGGTTTTCCGCATGTTTCGTCGCCGCGTTTTGAGGTGCCAGAATCGTGAAGGGTTTGTCTGCGATCCAACACAAACGATAACGATTAGTGGGCGTACAGAATTGAGCAAAACACACGTTCACTTTTCGATATGTGTCGTCGCATTCTAGCGAAAATAGAAAGAGGAATTGAGTAATGCGCCGACACTTCCTACGAACTTTTTCTTGTGGAAGTCAAAGGTGCGAAATCCATACACAAAACAAAGCATCGACTCTCCTTCCTCGTAGGTAGCTACACTTTGATCTACCCGAAAAGAGATCGTTTCCAGAACAGTCGAGTCGGTTAGTAAGGGGGAACAAAGCTCGAATTTTATCCGACCTCATTTCAGAAGTTTGGGTTGAGCGGTCGAGCTCAGAATGCCTGCCCTGCCGACTTGTTATTTATCTGGAACTCGCGGCGGCACCAAATTGTGTTACGAAGGAGTATCCATCTGTTTTAGGTCTGCCTGTAGATGGATACTCTGTGTGTGTCCGTCCACAAAGGATGTCTGTTGGAGACGTGGAGTTTCGCTAATTTTGCCGATAATTACCAACTCGAAGGCTGTTTCGTAACTGAGTCTTCAACGCACCGAATAGATATTTTGTTTCAGATATTGGCAAACACGCGTTCAGTTATCTTGGGAATATTTTCGATAAATTTTATCGGTATCTTTCGTAGTACTAAAAGAGAAAATAATTTGTAGCAATTGAAGTGTCAAAAAAGTTTGAATATGTATAGTTGTTTCTTTTCTTCCATCGAACACGACGCGATTATTCGAATGCCGTTAGTCCATTAGTCATTATAGTAGTACATCAACTTCAAAGAGTCTCGCTATGATAATGAGCAATTGTTCCAGTAACACCTCGAATGGCAAAATAGTGGAATCTCCAACCCACCTACTCTACATAATATCGTTTCCTATTGTTCTCGGGCGCTCAAAGTGGGGCCATTAATTTCGGCGACCGCCGATTTCGGGTATTCACATCGGCATTGTTGGAGGCAGGCAGGCAGGGGGAAAGATATTACGAGGATTTCGATATTACCGAATTCGTCCAGTTTTATGGGAATTCTCTTCGGGCTCAAGGACCGCCGTTGAATCTTGATTAGCCGGTATAGTTTTAATTGGAAGTACCAAGATGTGGAAGAACGTGACCGGCAACTTGTTTACAGGTTTGCGAATCAGTGGCGTAGCCATTGAATTGTGTCACGAGTTCGGGAGAAAAGAGGTGTTGCTGTTGATGAATTCGTTATTCCTGAAGTATGCGAGAAAAAATTCAGCAATACAGCGAATTTTCATGAATCGTTGATCATTCAATTCTGAGCCACTTTGAACAAACACACATTTGACTGAGATAACAACTTATAATGAAGGAAATACAAACTGCGATAAAAAGCAACAAACCTAACAAGTTTATTGGGAGGAAATTAAAAGCTTATCAGTATCAGATTGATTGTACTCACTGCCAATCAATTCTTGGAATCGTTATGAACAGTAAAAACCAAACAACTTCAACATTGAAGTAGTCCGTAAATAAAATGTATCGTGAAGACTTTTGCGGCAAAATAACTTTGTGGAGTTCTGTGTGAGACAGCTTTCATTATCTTTCCTTCTCCAGATATAACGATATTATAAAATAAAAGGGATGAGTTTTCCTTCTCGGATATTCAATTACAAATTCGAAGATCAAAGTCAGGTTTTCCGATGGAATTCGTGGTGCAGTGCAGAACGATATCAGTCGGAAAAAGTGAATAATTTGCTGTGAGTTGATGAAGTTTTCGGTCTCTGCAATAATAGGGAACGGGTAACCAATTCGAAAAATGTTCTGTTGGTTTTCAATCGACCAAAGTCGACTTATACGAATTCAATTTCGTTAATTCGATCCGCTACATCACACCATCATTATCCCATTGTGATTCATCAGTCTGAAATGAAGTGAACATACATTTAAAAATAGGACAGAATGGAAAATTCATTCGGAAAACATCCTCTCAGCTACCCGTTCATCTGATTCCTTTCGCCTGAATGGACTGACTTAATCCTTTCGGTAGACCCTCTCGTGTTGCTGCCGATTTAATCTGCACAGTATCCAACGGATAATAGCCGGGGAAATTATTCGAAAAATATTCATAACCTCCAAAATCCAACGATACGGTACGAGCGTATTTCTTGTTCCTATAAATAATGAGCTACAGTGTAGCCACTCACTTCATGTGTGATTCTTACGAATCAGAATTGGATTCGATGGGCCCCGAACAAACCGGCAACATAATAACGTTGAAAATGGATTCAGTCTATAACTGTATACGTACATATTCGATTAATCAACAAGTTGATTATGCCGTCACGAAATTGATTTGTTGTGTTTCCATTTCGATTATGGTCATGTTCATTCGATATTTTCCTGCGGGGCTGATATGCATTTGAATTTAATAAAACTGTGTGGCAAATTCAAAGATCCCTCAAAGGACGAATAATCGATACATGCCACAGTTTGTTCTCAACGAGTATCTCTATTATTCAACTGAAACATTTCCCTTTTCACTTCAAAACAAATTCTTCAGGGAAAAATAATTTTTATATTGCAAGCTCTCGTTTATGTTCATCGTTGTATTGATAATCACATCAGAGTTAGGGCCTCTTTAATGCTACGAGCTTCATTTCAATTAAAATTCTTTCGCAATACGAATAATCGGATGAATTGGCAGCTTTTCTTTTCCATTTTCTCCGTCCGTCCGTCTGTCTGCCGATCATCCCAAAAACACGAATTTCATTCGATTCGTTACTCGAGCAATAATTATACAAACATTGCGACGTATTGTAGAGGATCTGAATGTGGCCCAAGTGGTCTGTCTGCTGTCGGTGACGGTTCGTCTATTCAACGTCGAAGCTGAATCTGTGCGAAGCTGATCCTTGACACAATGAATGAAGACGCCCCACGATGACGCTGACGATGATGTTCGCGACTGATAATATGATTGATTGCCTTGTTCTCGAACGTCCGCGCAATTCCACATCGCAACTTTGGCGATGTAGTAAATGTAGAGAGATAAGGCGAAGCGAAAGAGTCCGTGGACGGGAGGGACGATAACAAAATTCAATTTCGATTATGATGCGACGGAATTTAATTTCGATGATGTTTCCTTGCTTGTTTGCTGGGATTGTGGAGATTGCGCGTCGTCAGAAGCGATGAAAATATTCTGCTTGTCCTGTAGCTTCAAAGCGTAGCTACTCAGAAATCGTGAGAAACATCAGCACTGAGTCTTGTTGAGTCGATTGTCAAGTGAGTTTCGTGATGATTTGCTTGATTGTTAGATGCAAATGCAATATTGTACTCGCACGGTTCGAATTCTGTCAATAGGCCACCATCAAGAGCAGTGCTGTCGTCTTCAATAACCGACTCACCACTAATTTTACTGACATATTCATATGCATGAATATTCTGAGTCTGGGCAAACAATCGATTCACAAATAGTGGTAATGAGAGATATCGTACACGGTGAAACTCGATGAATCATCAACATCAACATTGTGTTGACTTGATGCAACAAGACGTAAGCCCATAATTTTTCCCCGAAACGAATCTACCTTCTGGAAGAAAAATGTTTATTTGGAAAGTAACTTTCTGAAACTAATTCCCCAGTTAATGCCGACAACTCCATCACTCCTTTCGTGGGTCTCTAGAAACGAACGAAGGTATTCAGTTGAAATGGAAGGGGGAATAGCTTCGAACAAACAAATGGCATTTTTTGTACACGATTTTCGTTATTGTTTTCACGGGAACAAACGAAACGCTGATTGGGTCCCACGGCTAGAGCGCATGTCCAATAAACTCCTCGCTGACTTTATAATGGCTCTTTTAATGCACCTTCTGGCCAAACTAAGCTCCGCTACCAACTAACTATCCGGTAAATAATGAGACTCAACACTCGCTTCATCACGAACTCCCAGCTTTCTGGCTTCTCCACGAATACGTCACTGTTTAACGAGATTAGTGCTCGATCAATCTTCGGCCTATGCCCGAAAACACCAACCCATAAATAAATTAACAGATTCGCAGCGTCAAACTTTGGACCGTTTCAAACGAAAGATGCAAATGCGACGAACGGCCGATGGGAGTTGGGAATTGGGGAATAACATTTTTAAGACTTCGAATATCATCCTGAACATGTACTTTGTTAAAATGCGGAAACTTGTCAAAAATCTTAAAGATTGCTCCGCTGCACATCACCCAGTACAGACCCATTGCATTGCATTGATTGATAAGTCTGGTAATTGCGAATGCCTTCTTCGGATTATAACACGTACACTATTAAAATTCTTTTCTGGCGATTCACGATTCTCCAATCAACTCGTCATTATCGGTTAATGCGTTTTTTTTCTTCTGCGAGGAACGCTTTAACGGAACATGATCGACAGGGCGCTACTCTGTATGTTCCTGCCTACACCTACCATAATATTTCGTCGATAAACTCACGATTATAAATAATGATGTGACGTGATCTTGAGGAAGGTGCTACTGGCGTTTTAAATTTCTTGTCTCGAACAGACAGACATAACTCCGAACTAACTGTATTTTGATAGCCGCATTGCTATGTCGTCAACAAGATTTATGAATCATCAACTAAACTGTGGTATATCCCATCATCAGGAACTATCTGATTATTTTCTATAGATGAAGTTGAGAAAATACGCCTAATTATATGTTTTTTTTTATTCTGATGCAAATTCATATTGTTGAGTTGAATTTTATTTTGCCTCATTATGAAAGTGTGCTTTCTAGTTCCATATTTATTCGTTAAGAAAGCTGAGGCCATTTTTCAAACCATATTAGTCACAAATAATGGATAAAGATTAGCTTCACGTTGAACCACTAGTTATTTCCGAAGTTGTATTGTTCATAAATAACGAATTAGTCAGTGGTATTGTCGAGATCGCATCAATTAATTTGGTGATTCATTCTGAATGGCAACCGATGTCATGAAGGAATCTTCTCGCGCAGAAAGATTTTCCCAAAGACTAATGTGTGCGCCTTCGGCGAATTTCTCACTTGATACTTTTCCGTGCACTTCTTTTTCCGCCCATGAATGGAAATGACAATGGGAATGCAGATTATGCGGCGAGAATATCTCGCTAGATCACAAGGCTCTTCGCTAAGATCCTTTTCAAACCCTTCTCAAACTTTCTATGCTGCATGTTTCCCCCATACCATACTGTAGATACCCCCAGTGATGGTTTTTGTCGCCAAACTACTTGAGAAACTTCATGATACTTCTGCCCAATATTTCAGCTTAAACGATACGACGCGTCGTCAGAAAATTTGTAACATCGGGAGTCTTCGAATTCAGTCTGTGGACGCTCTAGGGAATTTGCAATTTTAATGTCTGGAACGTATTACCATATCTTGTATCGTGTATTTTATTATATGGGGTGTTTCATGCCGTCTAGAACGATACGTTCGTAATTATAATCGAGCTTCGTGAAATGACACGTTATCTATCATTATACGAAACGAATAATTCGATTTTTCGTTTTGGTTTAATGATTGGCCCCACCCCAACTGTCATGAAGTTTTCCAACTAATGCATTAGATAGTTAGTGTAGCAGCGGCGGTTCAGTTTCTATTCCAATTAAGCTAACGAATTGCTGCGCAGCGAAACAGAAAAGTTGTAACAACGATATCTTATATAAATATCATATATGTGGCGAAATTGTTCTCGAATCTAATTTCCATTTAGAGTCAAATAGAAAAGAATATTTTTTTCACAGTTTTCCAGTTGATAGTTCGGAAGGAAAAAAAGAGACCACTGTATGTAGGTGTTAATTGAAGTTTATGTTCGTTATTATGGGATCGATATTTATGAACTGTGGAAGGCGACGGGTGAGGAATGTTTTTAATTTTCCCGACGGGAAAAATTGTTATGGGGATGGAAAAGCGTGATAACTCATCGCCTATGGGTGATCAATAATCGATGAACGATTTAGCTCAACACCGTACGTACCTACGGGAACTGTTTGAGTGTGAAATTACGCTTATAGTAGGTAGACGGAAACGAATTCAGGAGAGAATTATCAATCGATCAATAATGAATAATATTTTTCTTTCGTTATGAGAACGAGCCGACACATTTCGAGCGCCCATCAGAAATATTGAGATGTGTTTGGTTGCAGGCGTATAACGTAACATCGTAGACATGTTCGCAAACGCAATTGTATAATGATCATCAATTGTGATAACATTATATCGCCAGTGGAGTGATAAAATAACAACTCGGCCATTCAACGGTTACTTTGATAGGGAGAGGATCCAGCAAAAAATATTCCATGTACGAAAATAATGGGATAGATACGTATTCGTCGGATTCGGTAGCTTTGTCGTTGGAAATGTCTCGAAAATATGTGAATACAAACAAACATCATCACCATCGAAATCCATATCGCATAGCAAGCACAAAATAATGAACGTTCTCGTAAATACACTGTCAATATTCACGTGTGCCCTGTGCATACCATTCGAATTGTATGTGGTACTATGAATATTCGATGTACTGCCCTCATATATTGCGCGTAATATTCCCAAACCTGATAGTTCTACGTCGTCGTTGTTGAAGACCAGCCACAGCGAGAAGAAATGATCGACTTTGAGATCGGCCGTCAGTTGGCCGTCGATACCGGAGGTGTCAGGCAACAGCAGCGGCGACGACGACGACGAAGAGGAAGACGAAGAAGACGCCCCAGGCGCGGCAAGTGTTGAGCAGGTCACGGTGGAGGCGGAGAGTATCGCGACAACGAGACACGTCGTCGTCCGAGATGGGAACATGATTCGCGGGAACGCGGCGCGATCGCTGCGAAAGCACGACGAATACTGCGCGAAGTCGAGGAGAAGACTGAGAGTGAGTCGGACACGAACTGCTGCTGCTGGTGCACGGGCACGTGGAACGTTCGCACTTCGGGTGGGTCCGGGTGCTCATCCTACGACGCCGCTCGCCATTCCTTCTACTACTTTGACAATAACCCTTTGCGATTTCTCGACATGAACAATTCAGATACGAATAAAAAACCTACAGAATCAGATCGAATATTGTTCTTGACGAAACGAAACTCAATTATCTCGAATTTATTTCAGTGAACAATATTAAAATTTCGCAATCGTATCCAGGATTCGTTCCATCCTGACGCCCTCAAAATGAGTAATGTGACTGTCCTCGTCGTCATTTTCCTCGAGTCTATAATCCTCTTTTTTTCTCTCTCACTCGCTACCGCACTGGTTTATTTCAGTTTGTGGCTAATGCAATTCTTTAATTAACGCCCGAAGATCACCAGAATCACGTCAGAGTCAAGTTCGAGAGAAGAAATCGATGATTGGAATCTCGGAATGGACGGATTATGTCTCTCCCGTAAACTTGCAGACGGCCGTGCGAATCGGTCGGCGTATTTACGATGATGATCACTTTTCTCGATGATTCATCAACTCTGTTTCGGCCTCAGACATAATTTCCCGTCGATTCGAAGAAGTAGATACGGAAAATTCGAATGACAAGTGTAAATGAAGGACTGAGAAAAGACAAACAGTTACCAAAAACTGAACAAACATCAACGAATGATTAAATTAATTTGAAACTCTGTCCGATGTCACATGTGAGTACAATTCACTTCAGTGATGGGGCATTCTTCGAAGAAGCTAATGCAAACGATGAAATTCATCAGTTCCTAGTGCGAATATATTTGAATTCCTTCGATATCCGTTTCGAGGAGATGAAATTCGCGGAATCAATCCGAAAGTTGGATTTCTCTTACAATGGAACATCAGCGTTGTGCTGATATCACTCCATTTCACAGAGTTGCAGAACCGAAGAAATTGAGAAGCGAGGAGTAGGATTAGAAATTTCTTGAATGAAAACGCCACGTTAGGGACTCGAAAATAAAGTAGGTAGGTAACTTAGTTTATCACATTCATCGGAGAATAATATCAAGTCTTTTCTTGCAGGTATTCCATTTTATTCCATTCGTTCCGGTCTTTTATTGGAAGTGGACGTTACAAGGTGTACTAGGATTCAGCGACATTTGACAATAGGAAGTGACATGCTACTTAAAGAAGTCTTTCTCTTTCAATATCATGAATATCAATCGTTAAAGCGATGAGGTGCGATTTAATAATAAAATACTAGAATATGACGTGTTTAGTTTGACTGCAACAATTTCCAAGAACAAAATTGACGAATCAATTCATGCAATTCCATGTGAAGGTTTCGAGAATGTTTCACTTAGTATTCGGAGTTGGGAATCTAACCAACTTAATTACTTTATACAAACTTGGCAAAGTGTGCACTTGGTAGTTGCTATCATGAAGTTGCATTTCCACTATGAAAGTTGGAATCTGGTTTTCGGTGAGAGAAATACACGAGTGTGATTCATAACGACATTTATAATTGATATTGATTCACGGAAAACCAAAAACCACACACTCGGTTTGATCTCATCGTCATGCGAAGCTGACACAAATGTCATCCGCATAAGGAAACGTTGTTTGAATTAGTATGCACCACTGTTTTCCGCATTATATCATGTGTCTAAGAATGTCACTGAATTACGTAATCCAAATGACAGTCGCAAGCATCAATGCAGTGCACTGAATCATTAATATTATTCCGTAAACACACAAACAGTGTCGTCGGATATCGACAATTCTTTCAAAACAATCCGGAAAATCGCGTACAGGGAAACAATATTTCGCACTAGAGCCTTTGAGCATGTTTATTCGTCATTTATTAGAGGGAAATTGTGTGTTTTTTCTTCTCAATATAACACAAAGGACGGTCGAGCTTCTGTTCTGTTAATATTGCGCTTTATTTTCTTTCCTGGATTCCGGAGCGTGCCCCGAATTTGTTTGTTGTCGGATAGTTTGGTGGAGGAGATCGTTACACCATCAAAGTTAGCAAGGATATCCCGGAGCCACGGCTCTTCTCTATCTATGCCTATGCATACTCTCCATATTTCCGTTATAATCGGGAAGGACGACGGTGGGATGCGATTCGGGGTGGAAATATAAGACAAGGGATGATGTGGAAATATGTAGGGAATTCTCCGCCTGCGAGCAAGATTTCCTTCTCTCTCTCCTTTTATGACCATCATGATATAGATACAAATTTATTATTTTTCGTAGGCGGACGTGACAGGGTTCATTTTTTCTCAGGGCACATTCTCAGAATAAAATATAATGGCATGGAGGATTCGTGAAGTTCGTAGTCTACGACTCCAAACAATTCAACGATGCACTACGCTTCTTCGGAAAAAATAATATGGAACCGCTATTGAGTAGTATAATGCATGGAAAATATAAAAATAAATGAATACTCAAAGACCGATATACGATATTTCAGTGAGATCGCTTGCTGAATAGTAATAATCCGTAAGTGGAGGAGAGAGAGAAAGGAGGATGTACCGTTTTGTCCCATATCGGTCCTTCCCAATTCCATCGGAAATAATCGGCTCGGATGACATCCACGTTCTCCATTTTCTCCAATATAATGCCTTTCCTGTAGCTAATAAAAATGTATGGAATTCCTTATCCCACAACAACAACAACTTGGTGAAGAATTATCTAGCGACGATTCGACATGACCACGAAAATAAAAGTATCTTTGAAGTCGTACGGGAGGACGGAGAACAATAAATTTGGAAGGGAGACAATTTCGACTAATATACGAAACAATAAGAAAAGTTTCTCTTCCTGCTGTTTGGCGGCGGACTGAGTTGGAAATTCAGGGCGTGTGTGGAAAGTTTTGTCTTTCGAAACTTTCCACACATGCTGAGACAAGAGTTCAGAAGAAGAGAAGAAGAAGAAGTGGCGACCGAACAACAAGTTTCATCAAACTCGAGACTGAATGTGTTTGTTTATTTCATGTAAAAGAAATGAATAAATAATAAGCAACGGTTTCGAGAAACTGTTATTACGATTCATCGCAAATTGTAAAAGCAACGATTGCAGATTTTTCGATCAAAATAAAGCCGATAAGAAGAGCGATTAATTTTCCATCGAAAATCGCGAATCGTCGTAATCCGATTATATTCCTCTCAATCATTAGGCAAAACAGGTTTCGCAACCCTAATCGAAAATCGAAGGAAATCATTTCCTTTTCATTTCCGCTGTTGCTTCACCATCAGACACCACCGTAATCCAGAATAATTAGTGAAATGAAGCGCTTGAGAAAATGAGGCCTCTCGGAATTGTTGACATTAAACAACAATATACATTTCTTTAGAAATGCGACAGAGGACGAGATAATTAAGATGCTGTTTTGTTGTGTAAGGAAAATGAAGAAAACAGGAGAGTAAGAATATTTTTCCCAATCGAATTATTGAATTACGATCTTGCAACGTCGCACCCGCTTCATTTAATTTCCGCTGAAAATTCAATGAAAATACACGAACGTAGGTGTATCTAGCTTATGTTCGTAGTATTAGATATCTATGATTGAGTTCGAGATTGAATCGTCCCTCGAATCGAAATCTCCACTACATCTGAAACAAATAAACGAATCGCTTCGTATACGGCTCGGCTGGGGTCATCATTGAATTTCACGGTGTGTGGAGCGTGAAATTTAATGCGTGTGACTTCCATCTGTATCGATTCCGATGAAAATTGAAATGCCGAAGCGGATTTCGCGGAAATGCGACAAGCGACGGAAAATGGTCGGTCGAAAGTTCCAATTTTTTCCAAAGACACTCCAACTCTTCCCAACTCCTACGATATCAAAATCCATTCCAAACGATTTTTTTTGTCAAATTCTAGTGAAAATACGGAATTACGTCAACAAGCAAATGAAATAAATTGTCATTCCAGATATGGATAGATGGATCTACATATAAAGTTAATCTCGTACGGAACGAACGTCCACTTGTCTGGTCTCTCGAATTTATGAGGGATGATAATATGATGATTTAATGCTTACTGGAAGTGAGCGAGGGAAAAAAAGCGGAAATATAAAGCCCGGCGCCGTCTTGGACGCAACTCGGAATTTTCCTCTCTGGGTGACGACAAAACTCGAAAACATATCAGGTGCATTCAAACTAAACACTCGACGGATCCATTTTTTTCAACAAGAAAGTAGCTTATATATGTATTTATTCGCAGCGACAAACTCGTTGGCATTAATTTCCGGGATAACGAAACGATATTCAAGTTGCTCGGGGCGGGGGAGGGGGGACGACGGATCGGATCCCCCCAAGTGATTCCCTCTCAGGACTGGAAATCCATTAGCTGCCTAAACTGTAAACTGGGCGTTTTCACGTCAAGTGTCACTCTGTGTTGGACGCGAGATCGATCTTGAATTGTCTGGTGAGCAGTTGTCGGTTCTTCTGGGACCTCTGAAAAAAACAAAAAGAAAAAGGGGTTGGCAAGGAAAAAGTGGAAAACTTGTTGCAATTTTCCGGCTGCGAGGCCCCCAATAGAAACAGGTGCCTCAGAAAGAAAGGAAGCGAGCACGCGTTCTGAGAATGTGCATGTCGACGAGAAGCGGATTCCGGAGAGTAATAAAAGTGGAACGTTACGAATTTATGACACTCGAAATGCATTTATGCAGTGTGGAGGATTCGAGTTGCGGCGTTTAAAGGGTGGTGGAGAATAGAAAGAAAGCAGACTACGAGGCAATTGTTCAACTTTGTGCTCAGTCAAAGGACGGAGTGCAGAACGTCTGCGAGGCATCATCGCCGAAAAACAAAAAAAAAAAGTAATTTCCATCGAAAGGCCTTCGGCGCCACCCTTTGCCTACCAGTTTGTCGAAAAAAATATCCAATATGGATCTGTTTGATATTCCGTGGAGGCACAAATGACACGTTTCATAAAACGTTTGCATACGTTGACGGTTCGAAACCGATAATCAGATTATGTCTCGCCTCGATTTTGACGCCCTTTGGCCAATCGATCAGTTATCGAATAAAACCGGACACGGAAAATAAACATACACCTACAATTTGTATCTATTCGCGCATCGACGAACGAGAATGCGTGGGATGGAAATATTTTTTTAGTTGTTATTTTTCGAACAAATAGCGTTTTTTTCGCTCGGACATAGTAAAAACGTTTCCGATCTGCTTATTCGATCCCAGATTTTCACTGTGTTCGAGTGTACGCTCCGCCACGTTCCAAATTATCATTCACGGAGCTTCGATTACAGGCCCATCGCACACGATTCGCATTTCACAGGAACAGAAAAAACAGTACACGCGCCAACTATGGGAGAAAATTCGATGATAACAACAAGGTGAAACTCACTTCGAACTTGACGGCCTGCTTCCACTCGTAACTGGTCTTGGCCAGGGCGACCCTCACCCATTCCGGCTTGTCGGAAATGGCGATGTGGAGGACGTACCGAACGCCCAGCAAGACGTGCTCGAGCACGACGAACGCCACCAACCATTCGACTTGGCTGACACCGGCCGGCGCTGCGCCCCTCAGAGCGGGGCTCAAATAGAGCATGCCGCAATTGGTGAGGACGGAGAGGGCGCCGAGGATTTCGAAGGCTCGCTGAAACACATCGGAATGCAGGAGAGGAAACAACAACAACAACAGCGACAACAACAACAACCTGCCAAGCGCCGATGTCCTTGACTCTGCGAGTGAACGGCCGCCGGAACAACCGGCACAGCTTGAAGGCGTCCCCCCGGATCTCGATGACGTTGTTGAAGAGAGCCCAGAGGGCGGCCACGGGGTACACCGAGGAGAAGAGGAACACGTAGCCGAACTGGACGAACAGCTCGAGGTAGTCGTCGTACGTGCCCTCGTACGACTCCATTTTGCCTGCGAGTGGGAACATTTCGGATCCAACTACAAACAGCATTTCACCGTCTCACCCTCGGCTATCGCCTGCTTGACTCTCGGATCGTCCTTCGCCAGCTCGGCCACCTTCAAATCACTCAAAACACTGCACTCTGGTGCGCCTTTTTCTCGGAACACTTTCGGCGCATTAGAATTCCTCGTAGCGTCCTCGCTAACTTTGAACTGCAAACGAAACGATCGAAGAGCCGCTCCGTTTATTTTCGCCCACATTTCCCTCACCTTCATGACGTAATATTTGACGAGCAAGGGCTGCAGAGTCTCGAGGAAATTGTTGATGGCTTGCGAGGTGATGAGCATCGTCTGCAACTGGCTGCGCAGCATTTCCATGTCTTGGACGACGAAAGCGATGTAGAAGAGCGACACGAAGTTGTTGACGAATTCGAAGAGGACGAGTTTGGTCACTCGGTGCCGGTCGTATTGGGATTGAGTGCGATGATTTTCTACGAATCAACGTTTGACGTCAAAATAAAGATTCGTTTCGATTCAAACGCAGCTGTTACTGCTACCACGTTCTTCCTATACGATTTAGCGAACGAATGAAACGCGAGATAGGCAGGAAACACTGGGATTTAAACGAGAAATAAAAAGTCCTGAAACGACACTTTATCCCTTGCCTCCCTCACATCTAACTGCGCTACACTTCTAACAAGAAAGAAGCGAGTGAAAATATCGTTCCCATTCTTGCATTACGTTGAAAAGTTCTCTGAAATATAATTCCGAGAAATATTCATGACTTTCCGATAATTGTTTTCGAGAAGGTCGACAGACATTCCGCGTGACAGGGTGACAATTTCGGATCTCGTAGCGCCCGAATCGGATAATATGGTCTAAAAGCATTCGTAAAATATTCAAAGGTTTTATGAATTATACGCTAGTTTGAATTCGAAGGCGAATAAATTTGGGAGACGCGAACAGAAAATGTGAAACATTCCGGTTTAGAATCTGAATCATGCATGAGATTATTGAGTGAAATACGTCTGTCTAGCCCTCGGAGATTGTTTTCGCTTAATTACAGAATCTACGAGTGACAGTTGACGAATAATGCCGGATGGTTTTTCGTTCGACTTTACCCCATTCCGTGAGATAGGTAGCCAAATCCCTGTAGTACATGGTGATTATCAGAACGACGACGGAGTAGACGATACTCGGCAGCGAAACGAACTGTGCGTAATCTTCGCTTCGTCGCAAAAAGTCCTCGGCCCAAAAAGATATCATCATTATGGCGGTGGCGGCCAACATACAAACGAAAACTATCGGCAAAGACACCGCGTACATCTGTCGAAGGAAACACGACATTTCAAGGTGCGATCGTGGAGAGCTGGAAAAGTGAATTACCTTGACGTAGGTGAGATACCTGGCACTTTGGGGTTGAATCTTTCCGGTGATGGCGTCGTAGCCCATCGTGCCTTGGAAATTGGAACGCGGTTCGTCCATGCTGGTCATGCCTATGGTGCCCCATTTGAAGGCTAGAACGTTACTGTTTCGCCTCCATATCTACGGAGAATGTTACAAAGCATCGATAAGGAAAAACAACCCTCATTATTTTCGTCTCTCGGGTGTGGAATTCAGACGGGTTGGTGTATAGCGAGAGATAGAAAAAGTGAATTAGAGTAGACAGTTTGGAACTTTTCAAACTGTATTTGATGGAGGAGTCTGGTGAAAACAAAGTTAGTTCGATAAATAATGGGCACAACTTCGAAATACAAAAGTTTCGCATCTAGATTTCGACCATCGCAACGACCGTGATGGGGAACTTTCTGGAAATCGGTCGGCCGACGAATTTTCATAGAAGACCCCCCCCCTCGTTTTGGATGGCCAACAAAAACGCAATTAACTCACGACACCACCAGAGAGTATATACAAAATACTCCCATTTCCGATAAGTGTCGAACGCAGAGATTGATTTAGTGGCACGCCGAACGAAAGCACGACACCGACATTCTTTATAAAACGAAAAGTGATCCATTATATTATGTTTCGGTTTGTGACATCCAGTTCAAACTACGACGATTTATCTTTGTATAAAAAATTCAACGACGGCCATAGCAGCCCCGGCATGTATAATTTATTGTTGGGATATAAAAGCTGCTGTTTTATTCAAATGTTTCGCTCTTTTTCAGCCGTCGGATATTCTTCAACACGGACATTGTTATCAAAAATGACGTTGGACATGAATTTTTGGAAATGTTTCAATACCCGTAAACACAAAAAGGGTTTGTTTAACCCTTAAAGTTTCTACAAATCATTATAATTATTGGAATTGTGAGAACAGTGGAAAGTGGTCTTTTTAATTAACTCTCGCAGATCGACAAGAGAGAGAGAGAGAGAGAGTGTTGGAGTGTGAGAACGAAAAAGCACCACTTCCTCTTCTTAACGACGCCTTTTTCGTCCCCACGACAGGAAATGACGTCGATTTTCATCGCCAGTGTGGCTGCAAACTTCCGCGGCTCGTATATAAATAGTTAAAATGCAATAATATTCGTGGAATGAACGCAGAGAGTGTGGATTTGGCTCATCCTGCTTTTATTGCACTCTCTGCCTTTTATCATCGCTCAGCTCAGAGGTTCAAGATTACGGAGATTACGTTTCGTTAACATTGAATAACTTTGAGTTGCGTAGTAGGGGAATCGGGTTAGGGAATGATGAAATTCGACCAATCATCTGTTACCGACTATCACATTTCGAGTGGAATAATGAAAAGTAGATGGCGTGATAAGTACGAAATTGCCGAAACTTCTACTCATAATTCATTCTCTTTAATCTCAAATCTTCTCAATGAATCGTAAATTATATCATGCACCTCACTCAAACTTGCACCTCGTCGAATCTCTCGAATTTCAATGAATCTCACAAGAGTTTTTTTTTCTCCGATGCAATATGAAAAGCAAATTATTTCAATGTCTTGGCATGAGAATACGACGATTCCAACAAGCCCTGCATCTGTATAATAAATCCTTTGTGAGATTTTATGCCAGCTGCCAGATGAAGGGTTGGAAAGACGCGAACGAGAATTCTTTGTTTCAAAAAAATGTAGCAAGATTTCGGGATTAGATTATTCGTGGTTCAAGCAGGAGGAAAAAGGAGTGGAATTACTCAATTAACGGGAGGGGGCGGGCGGGGAGAGACGTAAAACACAGTACTGGAAATAACGTTGTTTGAAATCGTGGGAATGTGAATGATTTATCGTGAAACTCACCTCGAGTATGAGCGTTACCCAAACGACATTGAAAAAGCAGAAGAAGGGCACCGTTTCTGTTTCCGAAATGAGCATCTGGAGGAGTCCGAGGAGGATCGGCACGACCAAGGCGGACGTGTAGAATCCCAGGAAATTGAAATACAGGGCGATCGACTCTCCGAAATACAATCGGATGTCCTCTGTAGGCGAAAAAAAATAAATCGAGAATGCATTTCGGCGTCTTTTCACATCGGCGAATCCGCCAGAATTTGCATGCACAATTCAAGAAATCGACTTTTGAATTTCGCGAACAATTTGTCTTAGTGTCTCATCGAATGGAGCCGACACAACGACACGGACTTGGGTCGTGTAATTTCCTACATGAATGGCTCCTGTAATATACGATTATACAGTATATTACACAGTACAATAGCCTCGGTAGAACGAACGTAATGTTGTGTGGATGCATGGATATCGAATTTACTCCATCAACATTTCATTTGGTAAATTGTTCGTTCGGAATTGTCAGTTCTACGTTCGTTCCCTGATGGATTCATTATTATATGTATGTATATCATTACGTACTCTGATTGAAATCGGTGACCGTCAAATCCAACATATTCTATGACAGGGTGAATTTATTTCTATGGTAGCTTTTATCGCGACTCTGTCTCGAAGATGCGTAATGGGGGAAAACTTTCACAACTCCCCCTTCTCCCCTCTCTACCCCACAATAGCCACATCCGACCCAACTCCCGAATATTTGGGAATCGGCCACGACCCACGGGAGCGTAAAGTCTCACTCGAACGCGACCCAAATCGGAAAATCATTAATTCAAAGTTTCCTCCCAACACTTTTTCTGAGTGATATTTTATTTTTTTTCCAGTTTCATTCTATTTCATGTTGAATTTTTATTAAAAATATTTCGAAACAAAAGTAATGTTCTTATTATTGCAAATAATTTTGCTGTATAATAAAGTATACACCAATTCAGAATCATATAATGAATTTGAAGATCAGAATATTACATTACATGACTGTATAAATTCTATAAATTCATCAACGTGAAAACAATGTGTTATAAAATCGGTTCACGAAATCGCGAATAGTCAAGAATAACCAAAGTCGAATATAATTCGCGAATTCATGACATGCGAACGATCGTCATAGATGCGAACGGCCAAAAATAGTTCCCCAGGTAGAATCGGTGAAACGTAATTGCCGCAACAAGGGCCGGCGCGTGTTAACAAGTCATCACGTCGCCCTTTGACGATAATCGAACACGATTCGCGGGTGTAATTAGTGACGAAAAAAAAAGAGAGAGAAATTCGAGCACTCACCGAAGGGTTGTTTGCCGAAGAGCGTGCCATACCATCGCTGGCCGAGCTTCTTGACGGCCTCGTCGTCGTGCAACGGATAGACCTTCGTGACGATCCCGCGTTTCTGGCACACGTGGAATATCGACTGCCCCTCGTAGAGCGCGCACGTGGGGTGGCCGGGAACGTGGTCGTCCTCGGCTAACGCCCTGCAACAAAACCCACTCGGTGCCGTTTCCCGAACGTCCGAACCGCCGGCGAGCGCACCTGATGTTGTCCAGCTCGTGCTTGACTATGGTGTGCCGTTCCGCCGGAGTCAGGAAATCCTCCAGGTGCATATCCTCGGGCACGAAGTCCTGCAGAGCAGCGACCGTGAACTCCCTCATGGTGCCGTCGCGATCCTCCTTCATGAGCTCCATCGCCTCGGCGGCTTCCATGAACTTGCTCAGCGTGGCGGACACGTGCAGGATGAAACCGTCGTCGGGATTCCGCGGTTGCTTCATGACGACCAATTCCCCTCCCCCGTCCCTCTTCTTTCCGCTGATTTTGTCGATCAACCAAGTCAAAGTGGTTTTGGGGATTTCGGGGTCCACTTGGATCACGACGTACGTCGATGCTAGTGGCGTGTCTCTCACGACGGAGCCTTCGTCTCCGACGCTTCCCGCATTCATCACTCGTTTGTGCATGTCTCCTAGTACAATCACTCGTCATTAGCAATTTAATTTAGTTACACGTTCTTGGATGGATTTTTTTCACAGCGAATCTCACCACGGAGTACGTCTAACGTTTTATGAATACCCCACAGACTGTTTATGAAAGGGTCATCGTCTTCCTTCGTGTAATTCGAATCGGAAGAAACAGACTCTGCATCGCCTATTCTAGTTTCGACGATATTCGACTTATTTTCCATGGGTTGACTGGAAAGGGAGAAGTCGGAATCAGGAATCGGGAGTGAATTGGCTGGGAAAGATCATATTTATACATCGAGAGGAATGTTTGGATCTACAGGAGTATTTCAATACATCTATTCAGTCTGCTCGATTATAATCAATCAAAAAGCAATGCAAATTATTGTCGAGGAATAGCTGAATGATTCCCACAACACGATCAAACATTTGATACAAAACACGATAGAAAACACAGAAAATATAGCATGCCACTAAAAAAAACGCAAAACATAATTCTTATGTCACGCCTCTGCAGCAAAGAATCTGTGATTCACAAGAAGCCACTACTGCGCCACCAAATTCAATATCTCTTTTAAAAACTCAAATTGAAAACTTCATTTCGTAAAGAATTATGAAATTTTGATTGATTTACAGGGTCAATAAGCTAATAAACGAGAAGAGCAACTTTGAAAAGCTTACCTAAGTGTCGGAGAAAACAACACCAACTCTAGAAATAATAACAAATAATGACCTTGCTCTAAACGAACCGTTCAAATCACAGGTAGGTGGCAATTAACTGTTGCACTTGTTTCTCAAGCATTACCGACGAACGAAACGCAGAAATAATACTGCAACTATCACGAATAAAGTTAAGTTATGGATGCGTGTAAATTTCCAAATCTATTTTCGATCTATTATCGATTTTGTTAGGTTATGTACGAACAATTACATCACTCCGTGTACACCCGTAGCTTTACCGTTCGAGAATTCTGTCTGAAACGAAACTCATAACGCCATCTAGTGACTGATAGAATAAGCGACAAATATTCCGCCGTTCACTGTTGCCTACTGTCTTAGAATCCTTGAAACTAATGAATCGATCTGAAAAGTAGCTTGTTATATGTTGCATTGAACTAGAGAATTCTGTAGGAAATTTCACAATTCCTCAGGACTCGCAAAATTGGCAACGTTGCGAATGAGTTCAGTTGACAATCAATAAAAGTGAGACGCAAAAAACAGTTTCCTGCTCTGTGGTCGTAGCCACCTACGTTTCAATGTCGAAATAATGTCCCTCTGTGGAAATTATGATGGGTTGACGAAGTTGAACGATGCATACTGTAATTCGAAGCTACGGCCTGGCCAAGTCACAAAATCTGTCTATTAGATGACGTTAGTATAATGTATTAGGAATATAATACGTACTAATTAATAGAAACAATTTAATTCGTGCTCATCATTATACACAACAGGTGTAATTTTGGTTATTTATCATTTATATTTTCCTATTGTATATTTATCATTTGATGTTAATAAACTTGAAAACAAATTTTGAGAGTTGAATTGAACAATAGGAGCACATAACTGTTTCGCAATTCAGAGATAAATAGCTAGAATTACGGCCGGAATTACCGAAATGAGCAAAATGAAATGAGAACAAAGACTGAGAAACAGCATCTAGCGGAAGGAACTCGAGATTCCGTTGGAATGTTTGATGTCTACCTATTGTTTGCCGACAGAATATTTTGTTTGCGGTATCCAATAAAAAATATTACCGAAATTATAGTACAAATTCAGAGTTACCACAACGGTTAGCTGTTGTTTCATTTTCTGGTGAAGTATTTTTGAGTATCTACGCAAGAAGAGCATGAAAAGCATGTTGAATTCGACCGAGAACCGACACGAATGATGAAGTCATACAAAAAGCCTGATTTTCTGAATACCTTTCCTCCTGAAACTTATATCGTTAGGATCGAATAATCGCGTTATCCTCTTCTCGAAATTCCAGCAAAAAATAGACATTAATGATCGTAAATAATGGCTTTATCTCTGTTCTAGAATCCCATATAATGTACGAGCTTCGGATCTATTTTGTCGAAGTAAAGCATTTACATTTAATTAAGGCAGAATAATGTAGCAGCAACTTCATCACGAGTGTGTACGAGTATGTTTGTATACAAGATGTAAACAACACCGCTGTAACTTCCACTTGATTAATTCAAAATGGTTCTTGATTGGGGAGATCAATTTCAGAAGTTTATTCGTGGCTATTGAATAAGCACTTACTCTGTCAAAGAAGGAAATCCTCTTCGTCTATGGAATATAAATTATTTGTATAAATACTGTATAGAATGTGGAACGCTTCATACCAAATGTGTTGTCTTTCATGTACTTCAATTTCACTTGACAAGATACTTGCACTGACAGATGTCTGCATAGGTTACGTAGCAGTTAAGAAGTCTCACAGGCATTCTGAATTCACAGCGGTAATTTGAAAAATTCGGTAATAAAGAAGGATTATTCCTTCAATTTCGAAATAATCATTCGAAATATTCCAGTGGATATCCTCTATATGGCTGTCAATGTCGTAATGACAGATGAAAATGCAATTCAGGATTCAAGAGTGTCGACATTGCACGTCATTATTTTTCCTAAATAGCCGGTCGTGCATGAAAGTTTCGGCGATAAATTACCCTTTTAATTAAATTAGCACTTTCGCAGAGTCGAAAAGTTTTCCGGGGACAAAACCGCGTTCTACGAGGGATCCAAGAGGAGATTTCGGGTGCGATAAGTGAGGAGTGACGAATGCGGTACAGTTTGTCAAAAACATCAGAATGGGACTCGGACTGGGATTCTTCGGGGATGTTATAACTCTGAAGAATTGGATCCTATTCATATCCGCCTATTCCTGTATCATATTCATCGTCTTTTGTGGTATTTGTCTCAAAGGTGATGAGAAATCGACACGGTTTATATATATTCTTCACGTGTCACGTGTTTCAGATCTTGTGTTGATATTGAGTAATGTTTCGAATGATTTCATCGACTATTCTGGAGAATCGAAAAAGAAGAAGATTCACTTCACTTCAGAATTTTCAATTCCTTCAAGAAACACGATGAAATGAAGAGCGAAAATTCATAACAATTTGTTTGGAGAGGAAACAAATATTCCCTTCAAAATAAACTATCAACTGAATCCAGTATTTTTCTTCAGAAATTGAATTTCACAACATATTTCATTGATCATTTTCACTATCCCTCATGCATTCATACATTTTTGAGTGCTGAATTGATTGCGATCGTATAGACAGACAGTTTTCAGACCTTGCAACCACTGATGTTAATTTCATGGAAAATGGTCAGACATATTAGGAGGGTTGAGATTACGTTGTCAGAAACTTCTTCACCGCAAGAAACCCCAACGTTAATATGGATGATTAACAGATATATGTGTGTAAGAGCTAATCAACTAGAGAGGAATAGAACGTGATGAGATGAAGCCAGATTGCTGATACTTTCCAGACAACTTAGATATTAACCTATAATAAACTATACGGAATATTCGGGTGATGATAATTTGGTGTATTGAGTTTATTTTTTGGCGGATTACAGAAGGACAATTATTTCTCATTTACGAAACATACTACTACTATAGGGTAGAAAGAATATTCGACAATGTATAAAGTAATCAAAATCCGAAAAAAAAACGCGATAGTCGTGAAATTCTCCTTTCCATCGAACTGACCACAAAAATTTCGGGATTCATCACGACGTTGTAATTTTTTATGGTCCTCCAGTAGACCTCGTGACCTTCTCCCTTCAGTCAATCGTCGTATTCGCGGATATGTTTGGAAGCCGAGCGAAAGCGACAAAAACTGATTTCTTTTGCGTTAACAAGTTCGATTCTTTTTTTCATTATACCATGCCGTTGTTTTTTTATCGAAGGTCTTTTTCACTGCGATATTCGTAGAGCTGTCTCGAAGGCATTTGTCGTCAAATAGTCAGTTAGGCACTTTGGCGAAGCGAATTCAGTCATTTCTGGAGGCTGTTCCAGCAATTTCGTCTCACAATCAGGATGTAATTTTAATGAACGACGTTCATTTAGCAGAAATTCATTTGGACTAATAGATTTTTCTATCCGATCAATCTCGTAGCGTAAATCTTCGCTAACAATAAGTCGAATTTTATATAGTAGCTAACTATGTACCTAGTATCGAAAAAAAAAGGTCTTGGATCTTTTTTCATCAAGTGAAGGATGAATAAAAGACAAGACTTCCAAGTCCTCCAAATATCCACGCCCAAGCTTTCTGCCTACTCGACAGAGAAAATAATCCGAACCACTTTTATCCTCGAAAAGAAGTGATTGAATAAATGAGATTTTCTCAAACGGAGCGGTTACTGTAAGCCCTCTATGTTTTATTCATCGCGAGGTAGATTTTTTTCCACCTTCGCAGTTTACCGTCAAACTTCCAAACTTCCTCCAAACATTACACCCGCACTGTTTTATTTTATTTATACCCTCATTTCAACAAGTTTCCAAACTTTTACTCATATACCTACCATTCACGGTTAAACAACAAACACATTCGTTGTTTTTGGAAAACGCACTGAATTTCACTCGTACTTTCGATTAACAATTGGGAGCAGCACATCTAGTGACAAAAAAAAAGGTGTCCTATTTTTGGGGCGCCAGGAATTTGCCAGCGCTCAGAAACTGAGATAAGCTCTGTGTAATGAATGTCTCTCCAACTTTTCACTTTAATGTTTCATGAAAGCGTGTTATCATATTACGATTATGGTGGTATGAAAATTTTGAATCTTCGGAATAACCTGCGTAACATTTTTATTCTGATTGTTTTGGATCTTGTTGTAATGAAAAGAAAAATGGAATTGTGCAGTCGTTTATAAATAAATTCGTAGGAACGTTTGAGAGTTTATGTAACTAATTAGGGTTTGATGTTGAGATTTCACGATCTGCGATAAGCCAAGCAAGCGTGAATTACTGCTTGGAAAAGTTTTCCAATACCCCGAATATATTACCATTCGAATGCAGAGCAAACTTTTGGTATTATAGTTTTTCATCGAACTTTGACGAGTCTTATCGACAATAGTTGAGTTCATTACCGAACTTCCATTCTAATGCGCATTATATTATGTTTATCTACTCACAACTGAAGCAATTAATACTAAATCGGAGATTTCTAGTCTGTTCCTTTACGTCACGCTTACAAAATCAACAATTTCTTGTAAATACAATTTATCAAAGTTGTACATCTAACTGAATCCTTTCACGTAGCAACAGGAATCCAAAATGAAGCCAGATAGGATCTTGCAGCTCGTCCTGAACGTGAGATTTCGAATTAAAATCTCTCATGTCTAGGTTATCACTTCACTTATCTCTTCCTATTGCTCGTTTAGTTCCGAGCTGAAACACTGCTTGGATATCAGACGCCTTCCTGAGCTCATCTCGAGGTGTTGCGTATTTAAATAATTCTTCCTCCGAATTGATTCTCGCAGTCGGGAACCTGAAGCATACGACTCTGAGTGAGTATTACGATCATCCTGTTCCTCGAGATGAGAGTATAGAGTAGAGCATGCGACGAGATGATAAAAAGGAAAACAGTAATTATTATTTCGTCGTAATCCTCGCAAACAAGAGACGGGACAAGTTCGACGAACATTTCCATGTTGTTCATTATGTGGCGAAAAAGGTGAACATAAAGGAGTCTTCCGATTCCCGTTGCGTGAGAGGGTGTGTAGAAGCACGATCTGACGTGAATAGAACCACATTCGTTCCAGATATCCCATCATGATGATCAGTGTAATGTCATCGACCAGATGAGAAAATAACATCTACTCTACGCGTGTGCATCCTACGAAGGCATCAACTTTATGGAAATTCGCCAGTGATTCAATCGTGTCGTCGTGATTCGAGCCACTTCCTGCATTTTTGCAATCGTCCTTTCCACCACAATCGCTCGATTATTTTGGGGGGAAGCTGCGAACCCCGAAGGCGGGTGGGAATGTAGAGATCTCCGAGGATTATGACGTGTAAACGTTGGGAGTTCGTAATTTTATCACGGCGATATACTTCCCTATCGTGTTTTATGCTTGGAAAGGATGAGGATGTTCTTTGCCGAGCGCGGATTTATCGCGACCGTATTCGAAATGTCGTTGGGTGGGTTCGATTCCATTCAGAGTGGCATCGTGTTGTCGACCAATTGTAACATTTTCCATAATAATTCATTTTTTTATGACTCCGGTCTATGGCTTTAATGTATATGGGCCTTACTGGTTATGGCCCGTAACGACTACGGCTTCTAATAGCTATGGCCCCAAAGAGCTATAGTTGATACTGTACGAAAGATGCTAGGAAGGATAACATTAGAATTCACAACAAACAAGAGACTTCGTGTTCGAATTATGGTTGTACGTTAATTCGATGAGAAAGTTGTTTTATTTCGCCAATAAATCCATACTTATCGGTGTAGATTACAATCAGGTTAGCTACCTATACAACGAACAGCCTAAGGCTGAGATTATTATTGGTTACGAGCTTCCATTATTGCACCATTTGGATACAAACCGAATTTCCTCATTGCTAATAGCAGAAAAATGAATCTGTACTACCTACATATGACGAAATACACTGTTTTCGAATGTTTTGGACACGATAATTACTTTGGTTTTTCAGATATTGCCCAATTCGTATAGAATCAATCATTTAGCAGATAAAAATGTTGAAAAATTACAGGACGCAGCAATAAACAATCCTTCTCATCGTCTGATTATTGTTAAACTTATTCAAACAATTCAATTCTTTAATTTTGAATGAACTATGACCTTTTCCGAGTCAAGTAAAGAAATATAGAATAGTGAGCATTTCAGGAGAATTTGCTCGAAAAAACAACCAAAGGTTAAGTGAGATAACACTAACGAGTTTGAATTAATCATCAACGTATAAACTGAGTGTCCCACTACTACCTAATGCAATTATTTCCTCATCTATCCGTAAAAATCACGAAAAATTCATGAAAGTTCCGTTGAATATTTACCGAGTCTCATAGGCTCCGGTGGTTTTCCAAATTTTAGAAATTTCCGAATATAGTTTACGATAAATTGATCGCACAAGTTCATCATGGGACATCCTGTCTACACACATGCATTCATATTTATATTTATTTATAACTTGTGGTCATGGCACTGTTGCAATATTTGTTTTCGTAGTTTGAACGCTTCATTATCGTTCACAAAGTAGGTACAACTTTTCAATGATTCGTTTTATTTGAACTGCATGGTTTTGTTTATTTCAGCCATGGACGGAATAATACTGAGATCTCAATGTGAGGAAATCCTATCGAAATATTGCGGGAATGAGCCGAACCGCATCAGTCTCAGTTCATTCGAGGTGACTCCGCTGCAGAACCAATTCGACGGCTTCATTGGATTGCAGTACATACTCAAGTTGAAATACGGGGAAAACGAGGGGAAACCCCGCGAAACGACCTTTTTCATGAAAACCCTCAATGATTCGAATCCCCTGATGTTCGAAGTGTCCAAAGAAATGAAAGCTTTCGACAAAGAGTCCTTCTACTACGACACGCTCTTACCTCTGATGCTGAATGAACGTCTGAGCTGTGACTACGTCACCAGAAGCTATTTGTGCCATCCTTACCTGATCGTCTTGGACGACCTAGCAGAACGAGGGTATCGCGGCACGGGCAAAAATGTGGCTCTCGATTTCAAACACTGCATCGAATGTCTGAGGTGTCTGGCCGGATTCCACGCTGGGCCGATTCTCTACGAGCTGCTCAAGTCCCGGCAATTCGGGACGCCGTACACTTTACCCAGAGACTTCGCAGATATACTGAGAGACTACGTTGCTACGGAAGACGAGACCGGAGCCAGCCGATTCATGAATTGTTCCATAAAAGGCATGTTCGATCTGATCGAAGTGATGCCTGAGAGCCACGTGAGTAAAAGTGTCTTCAAGAAAGCGCTGCTAGATGAGTCGAAGCGGTTGATGGGGAAAGACAAATGCGATCGAGGCTTCCGATCGACGCTTTTACACGGCGACTTGTGGTCCAACAACTTCCTGTACAAATACGACGGGAGCGATGAGATCGAAGAGTGTAAAATTATCGATTTCCAAACACTGACGTACGGCCCACCAGCTCTCGATGTGATGTCTTTCCTCCATTCGAACACCACGAAGACATTCAGACAAACACATCTGCGAGATTGCCTGAGCTTTTACTACAGCACACTGAAAGAGTTGTTGGAAAATGGAGGCTTCCGAGCAGAGGATATTCTGAGTGAGGCGGAATTCGAACAATCAACCGAATATTTCAGTATCCCAGCAAAAATTCGGGCTATCATAGATAAATGCTTGACATTCATATCAGAAGAAAGTTTTATCGAAGCACTCCGGACAGAAGAGAGTTATTCGAAATTCTTGTTCGAAGATCGCGGGAAGGCTATAAGGAGTATCTATGAAACCGACGAGAATTTCAGGAATGTCATAACTGAAGATATTTTCGAACTGAGATCGATGATATTCAGCTGAAGAAAATGTGGTTGAGAGAATTGTACGAATTCAAATCATAAACGAAATGGTTCAACCGTCATGGTACGTATTTTAATAATCCTCCTTCTTCTTGATTTACGGCATAATCCATCATGCCTCGTCTGACAAGTAAAATTAACTGGAAGTATATTAAATAGCTGAATTTTAATTTCAAATCAGCACCGGAGTTTCGAAGTGAGGCTCAGCTAGAATATTTTCAGACACGACACTTAAAGTACTGTAACGAAATGATACGCCTATGGCTCGGCCACGCCCACTCCAGGCGACGCGGATCATGAACGTTCGAGACGCGAGGTCTGAAATGTTCGCGTGCCGCCAGGAAACTTCTGGAGAACCGAGCAGGTATAAAGCTCCGCGGACAGAGGCGCAGGCAATCAGTTGATAATCGAGCGTTGTAAATAAATCGTGTCAGTGGAAATAAAAGTGTATATAAATCGAACCCAGTGTTTTAGTAAAGAGAAACGTTACAGTGGTGACAGCGGTGGGATTAAGATTATAAAATAAATACAGTGTGGACTTGGAAAAAGAAACGTGTAGACTTTTGGAAAGTGGAAGACATCAAACTTTTGTAGCGGAAGCAGGGCATTTCTGAACGATTGTTCTGAGCGATAATTTTTGTTTTCGGTACTGATTTGCATCGTAAATAAACTAAAATGAAGTTGAAAGACCTCTCAGTGAAACAATTGCGTGAACAATTGGAGGAACGTGATGCCGATAGTAGTGGAACTAAAAAAATCCTACAAGAACGATTGATTGGTGTTCTTTCGGACAATGGAGATGATCCAGAAACGTTTGAATTCCTGTCGGCGGACGAAGTCATCATGAAAAAGATAGAAGAAACTTCTAGAAAAAGTGATGAGAAACTGGACAAGAAATTCGAGAAAGTTTCTGATATGATTAATGAAATTTCGAAAAAGAACGACGAGCGATTTGAAGAAGTTTCTAGAACATTCGACGAAATGCATAAAAACGTAGATGGACTAGAAGAGAAAATAAAGCAGCTGGAATGTCTGATAACTAAGTGTGGCTCAGCAGTACAAGTACCAACTACTGATATGGATAAAACCGCAGTAAGTACAGATCAGGAAGTTAAAGAGGAATGGACAAGAGAAGAAACAAAACATCATTTGAGATTCAAATTGCCTCCGTTTGATGGGAAGTCATCTTGGTCCGTATACCTCAGACAATTTGAAGCCATCGCTACGGCCAATAAATGGACTCAAGAAGAAAAAGCTGTTTCCTTGACTGCGGCTCTAAGAGGTGATGCTGCGGATATTTTAAGATCGATTCCTATGGGCCAAGAAAAATGTTATCAAACATTGTTCAACCGACTCGAGAAACGCTATGGAGATGCCCATCTGCAACAGGTTTACAAAGCACAACTACGCAGCCGAATCCAACGTGCAAGTGAAAGCTTGCAGGAATTTGAAACAGACATTGCTCGAATGGTGCGTCTAGCCTACCCTGAAGCTTCAGATAACATCTTGGAAGAAATAGCCGTTGACATATTCGTCAATGGATTGAGAGAGAGCGAAATACAGAAAGCTCTACGATTGGCCAGACCGAAAGTATTGGATGAAGCACTTGCTATTGCTTTGGAGCATGAAACGGCCAATCAAACTTCCAAAGGTCATCGAGTTAGAACCATTGGCGAGAAAGATGAAGAGAATGATCTGGAAGATATGGTTCGGAAAATTATCCAGAAGACGATGCCCAAGAAACGAGATCCCAGATGCTGGAATTGTGGCGAATTAGGTCATCTTCGTCGCAATTGCCAGAAACCCATACAGCAGTCGGAAAACTAAAACAGGTCGACATGAGGGGGCGATCGTCGACCTTGAGAATTAAAGCCCCTGTAGTTACCGTCAACGTAACATCTTCTGGTGGAGCCCATAGCCTGTATGTTGATGGTCGGATTGACGGAGAGAATGAGTTGTTCTTGATAGACACTGGTGCAACAAGAACTATTGCACGACCGGAAATAGTGAGAGATCATTCCAGAATGTCGCCAGCAACAGCACACCTCAGAACGGCGAATGGTGAAAGGATAAAAGTCTATGGCGAAGTTAATGTTCCTGTCTCCATTGGTAAGACCACTATCAAGCACAACATACTGGTCGCTGAGATTTCTGACCAGTTAATCTTGGGTATGGACCTTTTGAGGAAACTTGGAGCCGTATTGGACGTACACAGAGGAGTTCTCAAGGTCGAAGGTGAGGAACTCCCTTTTCACGAAGACAAAGAAGATGTAGTCCGTCTACTAACTACTAGTGATGTAACTATACCCGGCCATAGTGAGAAAATTTTAATGACCAGTCTCGAGGGATACTGTAGGAAAGGAAGTCTGAGGGTGGTCGAAGAAGTGGGCAATAATGAGTTCTTGACTGCGAAAGCTCTAGTGAGGGTTGGAGAAGTAATTCCTGTTAGAGTTATGAATGTGAAGGAAACTCCCATCGGGCTGAGCCGAAGAACTGTGGTAGGACAGTGTGTTCCTGTTTCGTCGATCCGCTCTGTGACTAAAACCGACCAACCACCGAAATCTAAGAACTCAAAGGAGCTTGTAGACACCGTAATTAATACTTGTCAAGATCTGGACAGAGAACAGACCCGTCGAGTGAGAGCCATGCTTGAAGAATTCCAAGATGTGTTTGCCATCGATGAAAATGACAAAGGAAGAACCAGCGTCGTGACCCATAAAATCAATACTGGGGATGCTCAGCCAATAAGACAGCAGCCGAGAAGACTTCCGTGGGCAAAGCGGGAGGAGGCGGAAGAAATTATCAAGGATATGGGCAAACAAGGTGTCATAGAACCATCGAATAGCCCGTGGGCCTCGCCAGTTGTCCTTGTGAAGAAGAAGGATGGTTCCGTACGTTTCTGTATTGACTATCGCCAACTCAATGCAGTTACTAAAAAGGACAGTTATCCCTTACCCAGAATTGATGACACTTTGGATACTCTTTCCGGGTCCCGTTGGTTCTCTACCCTCGATTTGAAAAGTGGCTACTGGCAAGTAGGAATGGAGCCTGCTGATCGAGAGAAAACAGCTTTCTCGATAGGATCGGGTCTTTGGCAATTCACGGTCATGCCTTTTGGTCTATGCAATGCTCCTGCCACATTTGAGAGGCTGATGGAGGCAGTTTTGAGGGGGCTAACATGGCAGACATGTTTAGTGTACCTGGATGACGTAATCGTAGTTGGAAGATCATTCGACGACCATTCCAGGAATCTGAAGGAAGTGTTTCAACGAATACGTGGAGCCAACTTGAAACTGAGCCCCAAGAAATGTCACATATTTCGGCGAGAAGTTAGATACTTGGGCCATATTGTATCTAGTGATGGTGTAACAGCCGATCCCGAGAAAATAGAAGCAATTCGAGGATGGCCAGTACCCAAGGATAAACATGAGATCAGAAGTTTCCTTGGCCTGTGTACGTATTACAGGCGTTTCGTCAAAGGGTTTGCTCACATCGCTAAACCTTTAACAAAGCTAACGGAGGAGGGCAGAGAATACTTTTGGGATGCAGAATGTCAAAGAGCTTTTGAACAGCTACAAGGAGCTCTTACCAATGCACCGATACTGAGTTATCCCAGAGAGACTGGAAAATTTGTTTTGGACACGGATGCAAGCAATACTGCTATAGGAGCTGTCCTCTCTCAGCTTCAAGAGGGACAAGAAAAAGTAATTGCCTACTTTAGTAAAGCCTTGTCTAAATCAGAGAGGAACTACTGTGTTACCAGAAGAGAACTCCTAGGCGTAGTGAAGGCCTGCGAACATTTTCACAAATATTTGTATGGCCGAAAGTTCCTTCTTCGAACCGACCACGCAGCCTTGAAGTGGCTTCTGCAATTCCGTAATCCAGAGGGTCAAGTAGCAAGGTGGATAGAGCGGCTGCAGGAATATGATTATGACATCGAACACAGGGCAGGAAAAATCCATCAAAATGCTGACGCCCTATCAAGAAGACCATGCAGTGAGAATTGCAGCCATTGTTCGAAGCTCGATGAACGACTTTGCCATATTCGAAGAACTATAATCGAAAGTGATAATTGGCAACCTCAACAATTACGAGTCGCTCAAGAGAACGATCCGTGTCTGAAACGTGTTCTGGGCTGGAAGCTTCAAGAGGAAAGACCGTCCTGGCAAGATATCAGCGCATGTAGCCCGGAAGTGAAATCGTATTGGAGCCAATGGGATTGTCTGGTACTGAGAGATAATCTTCTGTACAGAAAATTTGAAAACGAAGATGGTACGGAGTCCAGGTTGCAACTGGTTGTACCTAGGAGTAAAGTGTCGGAGGTATTGCGTCAGTTACACGATGGTGCTTCTGGAGGACACTTTGGAATTACGAAGACTTTACAGAAAGTTCGAGAGCGGTTCTATTGGGTGAACTGTAAAGAAGACGTACGAAGATGGTGCCGGAAATGCGAGTTGTGTGCAACGGGCAATGGTCCAGTTGGCAAGAAAAAGGCGCCCATGAGACAATATAATGTTGGTAGTCCAATGGAAAGAGTAGCTATCGACATTGCTGGTCCATTTCCAGTAACAGATGCTGGAAATAAATACATCCTAGTGGCCATGGACTATTTTACGAAATGGACTGAAGCTTATGCGATCCCTAATCAAGAGGCTTCCACAGTGGCCGATGTTCTGGTCAAAGAATTCTTCAGCCGATTTGGTGTTCCTTTGGAGATCCATTCAGACCAAGGACGAAATTTTGAATCGGCTCTCTTTCAGAAAATCTGTCAAATGATTGGTGCTGAGAAGACCAGAACAACACCCTTGCACCCTCAGTCGGATGGAATGGTTGAGAGGATGAATAGGACCATGGGCAAACATCTTTCCAAGGTCGTATCAGAACACCAGAGGGATTGGGACCAGTGTATTCCTTTGTTTTTGATGGCCTACCGATCGGCTACCAACGAGACTACTGGCCAGACCCCTGCCTGCTTGATGTTTGGACGTGAAATCCGGTTGCCTTGTGATCTGGAATTCGGCTGTAAACCTTCAGAAGAGAATGTGGCCGGTGAAGGCTATGCGGACGAATTGAAGCTGAGGATGAACAACATCCACGACCTTGCCCGACGGAATATGCAGATAGCCAGTGATCGGATGAAGAAAAACTATGATTCCCGTTCCGCGAAGGGGACCTTCGAAGTAGGTGATCTTGTCTGGCTGTATAATCCACGACGACGTCGAGGCTTTTCCCCTAAGCTCCAAAGACAATGGGAAGGTCCGTATGAGATCAAGAAGAGGATAAATGACCTGATTTATCGAATTGGAAAGCTGCCAAGAGGGAAGCCGAAAGTTGTTCACATAAATCGTCTTGCACCATATGCTGGCTCGAATGACGTCGAAGAAGCAAGAACTCTTCAACAAGTACCAAACGGTGACGACTTCCAACCGAGTTACACCGAATTCATGTCGGATTACGCAAGCAGGGGGAAGATCAGGCTTGGCGTGACCGTTGAGGTCCAGCAAGATCTTTTCACAGTTCCAGAAGATGTTTCCATTGCACACTGCGTCGCTCAAGATCTCCGAATGAGCAAAGGAATTGCAACAGTCTTTCGCAAGAAGTTCGGCCGCCTGGATGAATTGCGAGATCAAATGCCCAGAGTAGGAAGAGCACTACGACTAGAAGATGGCAACCGATCCTTATTCTACCTAATAACTAAGAAATTATCGATAGAAAGAGCAACCTACGAGAATATATGGTACGCGTTAGTAGACCTAAGGAAAGTCGTCTGCCATTATGATATAAAGAAATTGGCTCTACCTAAAATTGGCCATGGGTTGGAAAACCTGGACTGGAAGATCGTGAGGAGCATGATAGAAGTCATTTTCCGAGACACAGGCATACAGATCACGGTGTGCTGCTTTAACCCGAAAAGAGTATGTCCCTCAAAGACGATCGACTGTTATTTCTTTCTCCGAGGGTTCTGCAGGGCCGGAAACACTTGTAGCTTTCGCCATCAAGAGCCGACGTCAAGGGTTGCCACATGGAGAATTTCTGATCGGGGCGATCAGAACTAAGGAGGGAGCAGTGTAACGAAATGATACGCCTATGGCTCGGCCACGCCCACTCCAGGCGACGCGGATCATGAACGTTCGAGACGCGAGGTCTGAAATGTTCGCGTGCCGCCAGGAAACTTCTGGAGAACCGAGCAGGTATAAAGCTCCGCGGACAGAGGCGCAGGCAATCAGTTGATAATCGAGCGTTGTAAATAAATCGTGTCAGTGGAAATAAAAGTGTATATAAATCGAACCCAGTGTTTTAGTAAAGAGAAACGTTACAGTACAATGACGTTAATAATAAACTATTTTCGAACTCGATTGACTCTTTTGAACTAGAACTAGAATTGACAGTTCGACAGTTGGTTCATCGTTGAGAAATGCCCGTTTTGGTGTTGCGCAGAAAACGGTTGCGCGAAAGGCATCCCAACCGAATCCAGACGGAAGTTTCGTTGGCTCCAGTATCGCGTCGCCCGCCCGCCGTCGAAAACCCGCCGTCCCGGAGTTTCCGGGTCTTGGTCGCGGAATTCGCACGACGCGCACAGAGACGTCAATGTGACGTGTCGGGATGGTAATATTTTCCGGTTCCGGTGCACCGGAAATGATCGAGGACGCTGTCTGGTCGATCGGACATTGTTTTGGGAGTTTGATGCGAGATTCGTTGGAATAAGATGAATGATTAGGATTCACTGGGAAATGTGAAAGTTGGGGAAATCGTGGGGAGGAACATTTGTTTATACGGATGCCGTGAAGTGGAGGTTAGTATCAACATTCATATTTTTCTATTTCATTTCGAATGAATGCAGAAACCTCAACTCACCCATGATTTCATTTTCAAATTGGTGTGGATGTGAAAATAAAGAAATCTTCCGAATTTATTGATCATCTACAGATGTGATTTTTATGGAGGGAATTTAGTTCAGTTTATCATGGAATTATTCTGGGTTTCGAACGGAAACGAATTATTACATCACTTGGAGAGCGTACTCTCGAGCAAATATCCATTTTTATTACTTACCTAATGGCCTCTTTCATATAAATTATTACCAACTATTCGCAAATTCCCGAATTCGCTATTGCTCGTGTCCAAGAGGCGCTGAGCACGGCTCTGACCTCCGTTTCACTTCATTTGGATTAGTTTTCGAATTAATCATATCTTATAAATACTAATTGCCCCAAAGATCCTTCTTAAACCATCGAAAACCAAGGATATTTCATTGAAATCAGGTTCTACTCATTCACTTTATTTCTTGTGCAACTCGTATGACTTTGAAGGGCCTGCCCTTTTTCTCGCCACCTCCGCATGTTTTCATAAAGGGCTGAATGGAAAGGGTGTTTTTTCTATGCTCGGTTCAATGGCGAACTTCACGTACACTACCTGACATTAATTCGCATTAAATGCCCGAAGAAATGAGTAACGAAAATACAGGAAACGACAAGTTAAACAATAGTGTTTAATTCGAACCCGCACTTCCAGTTTTCCAGGTGAATCGAATTCAATCTAGACGACAATGCGGATGAAGAGCTCTTCGAATTCGACTTTGTCATCAGAAGTCTATTAGGGTTGTGAATCTTATTAAACTTACCTGCAGACACCTCCAGTGATCGTGATTGTAACAGTTGTTGAATATTGTTGATTGCGTTAGACAAGTTCGTAAAACAATTGGGAGAGTTGTCAGAAAGACTACAAGGAGACAATTAGTAATGTTGTCACTGCAGCAAGGAGTAAGTACAAACTTTCCGAAACTCAATTTACTCTCCGTACAGTGTGTTAGAAAGCGTGAGTTCTGCGAAATAATCGGGTATGGGTGCCTACAAAGAATGTACGTTGTAGTTGAGAAAGAAATCTTTGAAATGAAACAGGTGGAATCATCGTATCGATTCTTGTTCGGCAGCATCAGAGTTGAACATTTCGAACGCTGTTTTCAGCCATGCGGATGCGATTTTACGATGCACGTCATGTATCCATCCCTATCATTATATCAACCAGTCATCATTCGGGATTGTACAATGATGTGAGTGCCTTGATGCTTACGCCATATGCATTTGATATATTTGGTATGTATGTATTCATTATGCGATGGGCTTTCCAATAGATTTGTTCGTTACACAATCAGATTTACTTTCCATCAGGTTGTTGATATCAATAATTGAATGCCCTTTGCAAATTAATTATAATTCACCGCATCATCATCGATGTATCGTGTTTTTGATGCCGGATTTATAGAAGAATATGATTTTGGTGGTAAGGTTCGGTGTGTCCGCCAATAAGATCCATCGGAGCTAGTCCGCTCTATTCACAAACTTCCACTAGCTCTATCGTTTCTAATTAGATTCGAAGATGCGACCCAGACTGAATTAACTCTCTCCGGATATCATGCGAGGAGGAATTGATCTCTCTTTCTCTGTCCCTCGAAATTTCACTGGTGTGTGTGTGTGTATAAAGCGACCGACATCTTATTAGTCCCATACATTATAACTGAGAAGACGCTGTTCACTCGACTAAAGTTATCCTCGTATTAGTAGACTTGCGGTATGATCCGTACAATAGGGCTCTGTCTGAGTGATAATAATCATTGTTGTTGTTGTTTCTTGAATACGTACGTACGCTACTTGTGAAATTCTAAAGGAATAGAACGCCACAGGGAGTTTACATATCATCGATAGCATTCACCACATCACTATACTCGTTTTGGGATCATAACAATGACCAAACTGGAAGTGCTCTTCCATTTTCAAAGTTTGTTTTTTACTGTATCCGTTCCTTGCTGAAAATTGCCACAGTAATATTGAGTTTTATATCGGATCAAAGGCTTCCCTCAAGCCAATCAAAACAACCCCTTTGATGTCCATAATCTCGATTAATTAACATGATAATAGGAAGAAGAAAAAATCCTCGAAAAGCAACACGAATCCAACGAACATCAAATAATTATTGGTTGAACTGATACTCCTTTCTGGTATTCAGAATAATCTTCGTTCTAACAGAACGACACCCACAACCGGCTCTCGTCTTTGGTGCTCCTTTTGAACTGCGCCCGAGTAATTAACACCTCGTTATAGCTTTTCACACTACAAGGTGTTCACGTTTATCGAAGTTAACTCGCCTCTGATGTGGTTGGGGATGTATGTCTCACTTTGAGAATTATTTCGAGGATGGAAGCCGTCGAAGTTGATTCGTTCTCCAGATTTGACTACGTATTGGGTGTTCTGGAATACAGTGTGTTGAATTCAGAATGGTCGAATTACTCAGTTTCCTCAATTCGGGCATGGCCATCAAGTTGGACATTTATCTGTCTGCATAGGAAGGGTTCTCTTCATTGGATAATCCAGCTTGATTCAGTGAACGCCAGGTATGTACAAATCCCTCAAAGCCTTTCCAATGCATACGAGAAACAGATGTTGGAGGATCCAAACTGAAATCTACTTACGTTCCGAGGTAATACAGATTGCTATACTCTCAAAATGACAAATTCGTATACAAAACCTGTTATCGAGCGCATGTTTTGTGGCGACAAAAAGAGATTGAATATCTGAAGAAGTGGTCAAAAATGCCATAAATAGGTGAGAGAAAGGATCCATCAATAGGTAGTCGAGGCAGGGCGATAAATCAAACACAGACGCGATATTTATCCGTAATGACATAAACCCAATATTCGATCCCGTCGTGTCTATGAATTATGGCCTGGTTTACACACACAGAAGTCAAGCTGCAATCGATCTCGCGGATATTTTTCCACTCGAAGAATGTTTCAGCAGACTCGAGGATTTTTGCGTGAATCAAACTCACTTTTTATAGGACCGTGAATTCAAAATGGGAGAATGGATACGCTTTTAATTCCGATATGAATTCAGTTTTATGAAGACATATGTGATCAGGGCAGAGTGCCTCTCGAAAGGGGTGGTTACATTCTCGAAAAATATCAGCTTGTTATTCTCGGATGCCATTCCACAACAAATAATGAAGTCACATTAGGTTTATGTTAGATATATCAATCGAAATAGGTCTATTTGCGGATATTCATTATCTTTTCTTGATGGGAAGCCATCAAATGAACTGTAATTTCGGTTGGATGATGTGGAAACCATAAGGAGTAGAATTTCATGAGATATTGTTTCCTATTTATCGCCCCATGAACACATTGTATAACCCGAAAATATTTCATCGGCTATAAATTTAAACGAGCATAATCAAGTAGTAAAAGTTCCTCGCAGTGCTCGCATGCATTGTGTTGGTCGTGTTATGCTCCATCCATTTTTGTGTAGGGTTTCAGGAAGAGGAGAAGCAACTCTAAGGCACATACGTACTCCTGGCATTTCAGTAGAATACCGCAAATGCAAACTTTTCGCGAACTCTGCCAACAGTTAAAGTTCCTCGTACTTTGCTAATTGTGTTCGGTAACTTCGTTATCTACTTTGTTGAAATGGTTTGAATACTTCGAGAAGGGAATGAGACGATTTTCGATTCGAATAATTGAACACGCGGAAAATGTTTCTCAAACACACAATTTGGGGAAAAAGTGAAGGGATATCGCTTTGATCTTCGAAGACGAAACTCCAATTAAGCAATGAAAACAAAGCAGCGGAGGTCGTAGAATCGGTTAGAGATCGGTGCCTGCCATACAACATCCATAAGCCAAACGCTAACAATTCATAATATTTGCATATCAAACACGGCTGAAACATGCCATTTTCACACGAACAACTTCTCTGACATGAGCCACGATCATTGTTTGTTCCGTTCAGTGCCGGATCCGAAGATTCGCGGCCTCCCAGAGAACATCGACACTTTTCCCAGCTAATCACGACTCGAGGAATTCGGAAAAACACGCGACATCTTCGTGGAAACGAACACCTACCGAAAACATCGAAACTTCCTGGTGGAGCACTCTCCCGATTATTCCGTCCCGACTGATCCAGTCCTGGACCGTTTCGGAAAGGGTCGATGTGTATCCATCAGATGTGAAGATGATGAGCAGAGAGCTTGACGCTCTGCATCCGTGAAAGCGGAAATTGTGTTGTGGTTGGGCTACAACATTCGACACGCTACTACGTTGCAAATATTTGACATGCAATACTTCGACGAACGTTACGTTCGTCTTCCACAACGTAATGAAGAAGGATATTCGTGTAAACGTCTTCGCTGTTAATTATCTGTATTGAAAGATCCTCAATGTTTACACAACATTGATATTTAGGTAGGTTTTCGGGAACTGTTTCGTGTTCGTTCGTACCTTGCTGCGTATCGCTGTTTCGCAAATCCCTTAATGAATAGAGATTACTTCTAGTTGGGAAGATTAAGCAGTGCCTGGAATTGAATATTCATCACCAATACTATTCCACTACTACTACGACTACTATACATTGCATTAAATTTCCATCAGGAATCGCTTACATTTGATTAAAACCATATTTCTTGTAGAATGAGATTGGATTAGAATCGATTACTCGCCATGGCGTACACTTATTTATAGGTAATTCGAATCTATCCACGAGTTCACGAATGAAAAAGTGTCGAAACACGCAGTATACTAGTTATTTTCGAATGTATCTCATTAGGGGCACTATCGAGTCTCGTATAATCATCCCCGAGATGGATATTACCCTCTTCGGTCCACGGCAATAAAAGCGCGAATATACATCCAATTTATTTTGAATATTGCAAAAATGGCTCGACGGTTAATGACGTGGATGTAATAAATTGTTGGCAGTTTCTCTTCAACATTCTCCACATCCTCATCTCCGGAATAAGTCGTTCTAATAACTATACCGAGGGTGTATCTTTTTTATCGCCGCCGTTTTTACTATTCTCTATATTGTGACGTAACATTTAATCGGTATAACTTTCAGCCCAACTATTATCGCAACGTTCATTCGAGAGGATAATACGAGTAAAATTTTGAAATGATCGAAAGCAGTACAGTATAGCGTGGCTTGTTTTGGATTAGCCAATGTTGGGCTGCCCTGTGGCCAGGCCGAAAATAGAACTTGTATTGACAAGAACATTTTGCTTGTTTAATGGTATTTGCTCTGATAGCACACGTGTTTGTCGAATCGATATGGTAAACTGGACGGGGCCGGCCCTTCAACAAGCGATATCACAAACGGAAATGAAACAATAAAACAATTCGTAATTGAATTCTATGAGTTTTCAACAATGTACATTATTCTGTTTCCAATTTCACCTTTCGGGGGAGATAATCAACAGGCTCAATGACTTCGACGACGTCGGATATTAATTCGAAAGAGCGCGAAAGGCATGTCTTTATTAATCGACGTGTTTTCATCGCTATAGATTTCGGTGGACTGACAGACAGACAGACAGACGAAAAGGGGGCAAACCTCGATTAGTTCGCTTGCCAAACCTAATCCAATTCAACGACGAATGGAAAGAGCCAAATTTTTGCATAACGAATGATTTACGAGGATGGTTCACAATATCGTATGTTGGGAAGGCACCATAAAATTCAACAAATCGGCGAGATCGAAATCGCCATTTAATGGAATATGTTCCGGATGTTGGCGAAGGCGTCCACAATAAACTCGAATTTAACAAACCGCCAGAATAATTGTACGTTTTTTCTTCGTCGTGGTCAGGGACTGCTGCAAGATGCTCTATTTGTTCCTTGTGCCAGTGATGAATTGAGTAAAGCGGAGGAAGCGTTCACAAAGACAGTAATGAAGATCGGTAGTGAATTGGAGAACTGAAATGACTCCAAAACATATTACGGTCATTAGCTATAAATTATCTAAGTAGGTGAATTACCGTCACCAAATTATCCCAAAAATTATATTTTTCTACTACGCAATCGAAAGATTGATGATGCGAACAAATTCTACTCAAATTTTACTCTAAGTCTTTGATTTAATTATAGAGATGTAACTTCAAAACTTTTTTCAAACATGAAAGAAAATATAACGAAGATCCACCATCCCTGAGGAGATTTCCGCAAATTTCAACAAAGCCCCTGAGTAATCGTAAAATGATAAACGAAGCTCGCAGCAGGAACCGTAGGGCGATAATGCCCTTTATAACACTCCTGATTCTTCCAGATCGAGCAGTTTTTAGTATTCCCAACCTATCAACTCGAACCTTCGGACATATAAAAAATCAGATTAAAGAGATATGCCAGTGAAATATAAGAGTTTTATATTCCGACAGTTTTTTCACTCGACAAATGATAATCAGGAGGAGGATTATTCGTCTTGGAAGTCAGCCCTACTTGTCTACAAAGCGAATCTCATAATCCGGGATCGGGATGTGCACGAATAATGGAAAGAAGAGACGTTGATTATTACGTCGTTTTATTCTATTGAACCAGTACACGTTCCAAGCTTTGAAAACACACTGGAAATTACCGAAAAATCCTAAGAAAAATGAATTATGCCACAGAGTACTGTGAATATAAATTCCAAAACGATTTTAGGTGTACCTACATTTAATCTCTCTGGACTAGCAGGCATCATCCAGAGTTGTTGTACTTGACTTGGAATTGGAGGTTTTGATGTTGTCTACTAGAAATTCATCACCATAGTACTCAACAACAAACAACAACAATGGGTAGTGTTTAGGCGAAGCGTCTGGAGACATCGTTCAATTCGTTCGTTTATTCATGGATGGCCGAACGGCGTATAGATGGATATAAAATATTCAAGTGCGGGTCACATCGAGAGGATTTCGCCTCGAGATCGGGGAGATAACAAACACAAAATGGGAAATAAAGTTCAAGTGAGTACCAGGTGGGTAATCCTGAGGGGAAGACCTATGAAATAGAATTGAAATACACTTGTTTAAATAGAGAGAAACAAAAATGTGCTCATGAGTTTAGAATACAATGCAATTCAATTATCGAATTCTGTGAATCGAATATGAATAACTGTTCGTGTAATATCGGGACGCCGTTCAGTATTCTACAAAAGTCACGTTTTTCAATAAGTCAGTCCGATGTCTGTTCCGAGATGGAAAGAAAAAAATTGGAATTGGTCAATTCTCTCGGGAAAATCTGTTATTCTACTCGAGTACGGTTGAGTCTTGTAAACATCGTATACAACAATCGAATTCGGTATCCCGGAATTTATACTCTGGAGCGTTTCTTCTTTTCCGCAATAGCATTTATGCTCGCTATCGCTGGATAGAGAACGACCACTTAATACTTCGGAGAACGGTGTTTTTTCTGATTTAATTAGTGTACCTGTACGTACCTACGAACGACAGAAACTGAATTGAATGCTACTCGAATGGATGAGGTAGGAAATCTTTGAGGTAACAAGCCCATTCGCCATTCACGTCACGATTTATATTTTCCTCTACGATGGAAAATTGAGTTGGAATTGCAATACGAATCACAGGGTGTCCACAACGAAGCGTCCACTGATAAGTCCTTGATATATGAATATTTTCCGTTGTTTCAGGAATGCAGAATCGCAGCTTCGAGATGAATCATTTGGCGTTTGGTTGACAGCAGAATAACATGCCGTAGGATTGGAAACGACGAATCCCAGGAAGGTAACACCCTGTAGGAATAAGAGAAACAACACTCGGAATTGGAATTGAAAAGGGAATCATACGGTCCAGCTAACGCTTGAAATATGAATTGGCAATATTTCGAAGCACTCATTCAATCCGACACGGGAAATCGATGCCCGGGAGAACTCCTTTAATCAAATAAAAGGAATGGAGAACGTATCGTGCTCTAATTCACCTCAAACATCTTCCGTACTGGCGAAATATTTCGTTTCCCATATCATAACTTTCTGCGCTGCGGTCGGATTAATTTTCGAAAGTTCACGTCAGTTCGTGAGGACCACGAAAGAATGTTTGTGTATCCCTCAAAACTATCAGATTCGTTCCTGGAAAAGGGTGATTATCCTAAGGACGTCCTCACTTTGCGTACACGAAACTCTCGAGTGGGGTCCTTGTTATTCGGCGGTCGATGACAACATGACGTGGATTCGGAGTGGTCAGATTAGAGGGTACGGCCATCTTTGACATGTTATACCTTCACGAAAATAAATAGTAGAGTGACTTGTCGGGGTAATAACACACATTCGCTCGACAACAGCCCATTACCAGCCTTGTCCGAGTGTCCTAATGGCCGGAGGGTCAATTTTGTACACGTGAAACGACGCGTCGCCTGAATTTTTCACGGAATATCCGAATCCTATTGAAATCACTTATCAAATCGTCCCGTTTCTGTCCTCGTAGAAGCGTATCCGCAGCCCATAAATCATCGCAGTAGAGGCTTTATTAAATTGTTGAATTGTTGCCCAGACAATATGGCAATTATAACGGCTATAGTTTCCTCACTGTTATTAGTTTTGGGAGAGGTCAGAACTATCGGGTAGAATTCCTCGTGCGACTTGTCATATCATAGGCAAGGAAGGCAGGAAAATGTATGGGGGTAGGGAATTGGTATTGTTAGAATTAAACAGAATGATACTCGCGAAATTTCAGGCTGTTCTAACTTTTGAAACACTCTGAAAAAGACACTGATCGCTTGTATACACGGTTTATCGTTTGAATAATCTTGCTGTCGAACTATATAAATTAGTAATCAACTATTTTTTTCTCACTGTGAATGAGCTTACCTCTCTAATTTAATTGCAAAGTTATCCAATTATGAAGATGAAATCATCAAACAAAATATACAGTGTGTAAAAGCCAAATGGAATAAATTCATTATTTCGGTTACTGTACATATTTATAAAAAGTCCCGAAACACGTCAAATTTGAATTATAACTTGACATTCTTTAACGTGAAAATGCAACCCCTACCTTCAACCCCCTTAGAATGACAGGTACAACCCCCAATTTTTTAAATGGGAAGTATAGGCTTGTGATATATCATTTGAAAGGTCTCTTCATTCTCTATTCAAAAATGTTATTGTTTTTAAATTTAATGCAAAAATTAACATAATATGAGAAAGTGAACAAAAACCGTAGCAATGTGGTTTTTAGATGGTAACCATTAAAAAACTTTAAAGTATTTCCGTGGCAACGCTATTTTAACAAGCAGTAGTAAATTGTTTTATTTAAGTTGTCATTGTTGTAATTTAAGTATAAAGTTTGTTCAATTCAATTCTGAAAAATGGTTAGATTAACGGAAATGCATAAAATAACAGTTTTACAAATGATTGGTTACGGAGATAACATCCGAACACAACAGGAAGTAACTCGCCTATTTCATGAGAAATTTCCTAATTTACCGCCTATATCCCAAGGAACAATAAGTAAAATAGAAAAGCAATTTCGCGAGTTTGGTCATGTAAGGCAGATAAAAAAAGCAGCTGCTAATGCACTGAGTGATGAACTCAAATTAGATGTGTTGCTTGAGTTTCAGGAAAACCCACATACATCGAGTAGACAGGCATCCACTACATTCAATGCTAGCCATACATCGATAGCAAACATATTAAAAGAAAATAAATTGCATCCGTATAAGATGATACCTACTCAGGAGCTCATGGAAGACGATTTTGATAGGAGAACTTTTTTTTGTGAGCAAATGATGGACATGTTGGATAACAATATTATCCAATTAGAAGACGTTATGTTTTCTGATGAGTGTACTTTTTTACTTAACGGTCATGCTAATCGGCAAAATTGCCGCTACTGGTCCACGGAAAATCCTCACTGGATGAGAGAAGAACACACTCAATACCCTCAAAAGGTTAATGTTTGGGCAGGGATTGTAGGGAACAATATAATTGGTCCCTTTTTTATTGAGGGCAACTTGAATGGCAACAATTATTTGGCACTACTTCAAAATGATGTCATTCCAACGTTGGCAAATTTATATCCTGATCCAGGTAATCCTCAAGTTCCAGCGAATACGATATGGTTTCAGCAGGATGGAGCACCACCACATTACCAACTTAATGTCCGGCAGTACCTCGATACAATATTTCCCAATCGGTGGATAGGGAGGCGAGGATCGATTGAATGGCCAGCGCGATCACCTGATCTTACATTATTAGATTTCTTTTTATGGGGATATGTGAAGAGCCATGTGTACAAAACTAAACCTTCTGATTTAAATGACTTAAAAGAACGAATAACGCTTGCGATTAGGTCGATCACGCCTGATATGTTAAATAATGTTAGAAGACAGTTTTATTTGAGATTAGGATGTTGCCAAGACGTTCGCGGAGAACATTTTGAACATCTACTTCATTAACATTCATAGTTCTTTTTCGTGTTCTACATTTTATTACGTTTTGCATTACATTTTAGTTTTTGATTGTATGTAGCGAATTTCGGTAACAACATGATATTAATTTTTTTTATGTTAATTTTTGCATTAAATTTAAAAACAATAACATTTTTGAATAGAGAATGAAGAGACCTTTCAAATGATATATCACAAGCCTATACTTCCCATTTAAAAAATTGGGGGTTGTACCTGTCATTCTAAGGGGGTTGAAGGTAGGGGTTGCATTTTCACGTAAAAGAATGTCAAGTTATAATTTAAATTTGACGTGTTTCGGGACTTTTTAGAAATATGTACAGTAACCGAAATAATGAATTTATTCCATTTGGCTTTTACACACTGTATGATATTTCCATCAAGCGACAAATCAACAACAAGTTTGGTTCATTTCTCCGATAACAATGTAGCATTTTCAATATTGCATCCTGCATTTCACCATTCCGAATTGTATTTCCGAACAGGAAACGAAATTATTGCACTCTGTGATCAAAAGTCCAGCGTAAACAAACAACGCATTTCACTGACATTGCGCGAATTACGAGACCAGGAAAAATGCTGTCCATCGCCAAAGATGCATGAGCGAATAGGAAAAAAGCAACGTTCCTTTGATAACCACCAGCAAGAAGAGTAGGAATGTACAGAATTCCTATTCAAGACGTTTAATAAAACATGTTCAAACAACAATTTCTTTTTGATCTTTGAGGGAACACGGTGCACAGCAATAGGATTACCGCAAAAGATCTAAATGGAGCTGAAATGTCGAAAGCTCTTTGCGTTTGCTTCCCATCCATTCCCATCCGACGTCGTATATCGGCAAATAAACATTAATTCACTAACTGGGAGTAGAGCGAAAGTCTGTCGGACGACTCTTTACGTTTATGGAATTACCCGTAGAGCTTATCTGTTTACCACTAACCATGTCATGAATTATTGCTGCCTTTGCGTGTATTTCTGAAAAAAAAACTTGACAAAACATTCTTCAAACATCGTTCTTCGATATGCCATCAATTGAAATGAAGCAAATTCAAGCTGGCCGTCTGAAAAAATTCACAAAACATGCCCTATTTTTTACGAATCAAACACAGCCTATTTCTCCTTGAATGGAAACAGAGCTTCTGTGTCTGAAAAGAAAATTCAGATTCGAGTAAAGCTCTGGAATGAAACTTATACGTGATGACTTTTTTCAACCGAAGGAGATTCCAGTGAACAATCAGTATATATCACGAAACTAACGAGAGCTTTAGTCGTAACGTTCGAAAAACCTGAATGCGATCTTCTATTTTATGAGAAGCTCAACGGCAAAGTCGTTAGCTGAGAAGATTTTCCAGTCTTATTGTTGGTCCATCTTATATCGAAATTTGATTCAACTCCGCATTTACGTGAGGTAGATAGGAATAATGCGAGATGCAGGCATCCGAATTGACGCAGTTGAAATTCTTTATTTGACAAGAAAGTCTCGTAGCTTTCTGTAGCAAAAGAGTATCGAATGCCATCGAAGCACGTAATACTATCTCTGTGCAACATCATATCTGTCTATTCAGGAGAAATATCCATCCGTTAGGTGAGCTGAAAGGTCACATTTTCGATGAGAGATGGAAAAGTAGAGGGAAGTCCGGTTCTTGGAGCTCGTTATATTTTTGCGAAGCGACTTCTGGAAAGTCTTTCCGAGCAAATAACTCGAGAGTTTGTTTTCTTGTCCAAACGAAAATTCCTCAGCTGCGGCAAAAAGTAGCTGAATATGACGTTTGAGATGTTGGAAATGTTTCTCGATGCTATCACAGTCGAAAACTTTTCGATTCCTTATTGAATATTTAAGGATTTTGTTTGGGAACCCCGATTATTCACTGTACTCGCTTGTTCTTCATTCAAAATAACCCAAGTCGTGGGATTTTGAAAGAACTCCCCTTCGTATTCTGGCACGGAATAAGAATATCCAGTTTTGTACTCTACAAAAATATAAATTGTACCATTAACATGTTCGTAATATAGTAGTCCATCAAATCTTCGAAATATTCGATTACACCAATGATCTCTTTACCAAATATTATTTATGGTAATTTTCTGAGGCTGAAATAAGAGAGATATAACTTTCAACGTTGAATATAATAGAAGTTTGGAGTTTGATGCAATTAGAAACTTTTTCAATTTCCACTTTACGTTGATTTGTTTAAGCTATTTCGTTCAAGAAAACTGTCATATATATAAAACTTGTATGATTACGAACAGATAGATTAGAATTTCTTGACAAAGTCAATGGATTGAACACTCTATACATAATTCATTACTTGATTTCAATATTCACTGAACTCAAACAACCAAAATTAGCTTATCAGAACTTCCGAACGCCACTTGATTCAATTAAAACTCTTCGAGATATCCTATCTTAATGCAATTCAATTCCACACAAGTATTCAAATTGAATTTCGATTAGATTATTGAATGGAATCTATAAAACGTCGTACCAACATTCGAATTCCATACCATCAGTGTAACACGTGCTACCTCGCGCAAAATGAATTCGTCATTGTTGTTCGCTTTCATCTTTTTGTCTTCGACATATGCCTACGATGTTGTTTCTAAACTCGCGAACATTTCTCTGGAAGACATTCATGCAGCTCAAGCGGTCAACAAGGATGGCATCGCCTTTGAATCGAAGTTATCCGAAGCGAAATACTCCGATCTGCCTCCAGATAATGGAGGAAATTATGGCGATCTCATATACCGATTCAGGGAGAATAAAGATGCGTTGCTATTGAGGGAAGTTGTCATCTCAGATGAATTGTCTAGTTACGAACAAACGATTAGATGGTAAGTATCAATTAATGGTAAGAGCGATGCGATTCGTTGTTATTTCCAGGACCGTTTCCATTCCGTCAGCCAGAGTGACCTCGGTTAGAGTTCTCAATTTCGGGAGATCACGAGCTTACTGTCTGAGAATAGACGTAGCTGCAGGGGATGTGCAAGTTTTCCTCAGGGTGCCATCACTGGGTGACCCAAGAGTCATGATTGAAGTCTACGGATTCTAAAAATTTACAAAAATGTATCTACCAAATGTCGCCCAATAAAGTTACTACACGATTCGTTCAATTACTCTTCACCAACGCTATGCAGACGTTATTCTATATCTCGACTGTTCAGACTTCTACCATGATATTAACTGAACTTCATAATTTCTTGTAATGACTCTGAATCGGAAATTAGCTCAGCTGCATGTGAAATAATGGGATAGGTTTGAATATTCCGAGATATTATGCAAAATACTTCCAACAGTCTTGGAGTTCTTGTCGGTTGCAAAAAATAAAAATAATCACTGAAGTTTCCTTCATCCCGATCTCTATTCTCAGCCAAGAAACTCGTATAATAGATTGGGATCAAAGAAAAATTATTTCCTTATAGAGAAACAGTGAAGTCGTTTTCAGCAGTGATATTCTCCAACTCATTCTTCTTAAGGACTCCTAGGGAACGCACCCTATTATTCACATTCTCATTATCATTCGCACTTGGAAAGATAAAACCGATAATGAGACACGTATCTATCTCTGGAGTGATCGCTTGAGAATCAGATGGTGTTATGGAGTATCGTAAGTTTACAAAGGACTCGGAGTTTCATTATTCTAAACGCAATTTTATTCAGAAAATTTCGCGGAAATTTGGCGAAAAAATTCCGACTCATCAAGCGTGTAATTAAAAGTTATGATGATATTCATGATGGAAATTTAATTTCCAATTCCTCAAGGCAGTGAAGGGGAGCTGCTTTTATTAAGAAAAGTGTAAGGAGTATATCAACTGATTACGTTTTTCATGGAGACCGAGTCGGTTTATTGAATCACAAGAAAATAAAACAGTTTTTGGGTACGTAATGTAGAATTTCCGGCTTTTCATGTGCTGAGAAAATTAAAGACCTCAACGATGGCATTCAATCTGCAATGAAATCATGAGCGCTCACGATTCATTCAGAGAATTTATTGTCAGTATTTTGGACCCCTTTTAGATAACGACTGCGTTAATTGAAATTTATTGGGGACGATTCGAGATTCAATATATTACATTCAACTTTTACCGTAAATGAAATCTTTTCGAAACGTTGATTAATTAATTGAATCAAATTCTTAATCATAACTGAGTATCCCGAAATTCGTTTTCTTATTTAGTCATCTACTGTGTTCGTAATTATATTCGACTAATTGGGTTCCTAGCTATGCAATTAATTATTCAAAAAACAGAACGACAAAAAACAATATTATTTTTGAAGAAAGTAGCAGCCATTTTTCCTCTCATTGAAAATACAAAAAATTAAATGCGACGCAGGCAAAGATTGAAGAGTAAATGCTAGTTGAATGAATTGTTTTGCTGATTCTTAACATGGTCGAATGTTTGAAATGTCAAAGAAAAACCACTGGACGATCTAGAATGGTGACTCTTTTTCCCTCCACAGGATGCTCCTATCCTGGCACCTCATCATATCACCGAGTCTGCTGATCCTATGGCTATGTTCGACGAGCCACTCGCTCTGCCCTGAGTCCTGCTCCTGCAAACAAACCGAAACCGGCCAGAGAAGAACCGCGTGCCAGAGGGGCGGCATGCACGATCCCATCCCCACCGCGGAAATGCATCCGGCCACACAAATCCTCGAGATATCCGCTCCGGAGGACCACCCGAACGTCCTCTCCATCGGCCCAGTCTTCCAGCAGCTCAAACAGCTGGAGGAGATCTCCATCAGGCGTTCGAACGTGCTCCAAATCGGCACGCACCCCTTCTGGGGGGTGCCCACCCTGCGAGTGCTGGATCTGTCCTCGAACAACATCTCCGCCGTGTCGGATCACAACTTCAGAGGGCTGGTGAACCTGGTGGAGCTGAACCTCGACGGGAATAGGATCGCGAGGGTGCAAGTCGGGGCTTTCAAGCATCTCACCGAGTTGAGAGTGTTGACTCTGAGGGATAATTTGTTGAGTGATTTGGTGCCGAGGATATTTACGAAGCTTGTGAAATTGCGCGTCTTGAAGTTGAGTGGAAACGGGTTGGAGGAGGTCGATCCGGAGGTGTTCAAAGACGTTCCCGTAAGTCCGATGTTTATTGAAGGGAAATAATGAAGCTACGTGGAGAAATCCAGGTCCTCGTTTCAGTATGAAAACACTCTTTCATAGAATTGTGGATGGAAATGCAACGGAAAATATTCGATTGGCTTTCAATCTCGTGAACGTGAATTGTTTTCGAATGAATAGAACACTCGTTTCAGATTCTGCTATAGTACGTTTTGTTTTTTACAACAGATTGAACATTTTCCATTTTCTGGTTTATTCAATGTGAATATTTAATGGACACTATACGTGCTCAAAGCGACTTTTATCATACAATGCACGAAATAATTACCATCAAGGATAATGCGTAGTTGGAAGAATTAATTACTCGAAGGAAACGTAGATTTTAATTTGAGCAACTCTGCGAAATAAATGGATTCAATCAAACACTGCTAGGTTTAATTAAAATATGCTCGATCTGTTTTCACGTAGCACTTCATTCATTTCACGAGGTGGACTCATATTTTTCCTTCAAGCAGAACGAATAGTTTCGAATGTCAAGATCAGAGGATGCGGAATAGCATCGTGTTTCACTCCAATCAATGCAGAAAACTTTGATTTAAAGTTTCAACAATTGATATCGCATTGTGCTGCTTCGTGATCACGATTGAGTTTGGAAGAAATGCCAGAGGAAAAACATGAACATATAATTTTGTTCGAGAAAGAATCTGCACAATGAATCCCCCAACTAAATTGGTTTCATCTCATCCCCGATGCTTCCTAATCCTCTTAACCGCATCTCGAGCATTCTACGTGATCCAGAACTTTTTATACACACACACACATTAGCTGCTCCTCCGCACGGGGTCGCCATTAATTCCTTTCTCCTCCCTCATTTCAGGATCTTCGAGTGCTCGAACTTCGAGGATGCGGCCTGAAAAGGATAAACACTCAACTCTACCACTTATTGCCTTACATCACCCATCTGGATCTCGGCAACAACCAGATCCAGTTTCTGTCCAGAGACGAGTTCCAGGACCTGCATCGTCTGCACGTGTTGAAGCTGGACGGCAACATGCTGCCGGTGGTCCTGGAGAGGACCTTCGCGCACAACCAGCAGCTGCGGATCCTCTGCTTGGCGAGGAACCGACTGGCCAAGATAACAGACACCGCCTTCTACAACCTGACCAGCCTGGTGGACTTGGACATCGGCTACAACAAGCTGAGCAGGATCGAAGCCGCCGCGCTCTCGCACATCGCCGATTCCCTCCAGCGGCTGGTGATTAGCGGGAACGGCTTCGGCGCCAGCGTCCTGAGGACCGTCCTGCAGGTGCTGCCCCACGTGTGGCACCTGGAGATGGCGCACAGCAGGCTGGACGCTGTCCCGGAGCACTTTCTCCCGGACAGGATCAGGAAGCTGAACGTGTCTTGGAACCAGCTGGGCGGCATAAGCGTGCAAGCGTTCCCGAGGCAGCTGAGCGAGCTGGACATGTCCCACAACGAGTTCAAGGGGTTGAACGACAGCGTGCTGCAGAAGCTGGAGAAGCTGAAGGCGGTGAACGTGTCGGGGAACCCTTGGGCTTGCACCCTCTGCTACATCGCCCCCATTCTGTCGCGCGTCAACAAAACGGCGAACTTGTTCGAGCGGTCCGTGTGCGAATCGCCGCCGAAATGGCGTGGCAAGAAACTGAGCCAGCTCAGCAAACAGTCGGTGGAGGCGTGCGGGGCCCCTTCGGGCGGCGATTCCGACAAAATCGCCGCGGATAAAGTAACGCTGCTAGTGGGGTTGTCGTGTATCGTGGTGCTCGGAGTGCTTTCTGTGATTTTCGTGGTGGTTTCGTGCGTTAAGAGACACGCCCGGAATAGGGAGAGAGGGCACAAAAGGGCGGTGGAGCGAGCGGAGAACGACCTGGGGAATGCGACGGCTATTTTCTTCAAGGGGGAGCTCAGTTTCAACTTTCCGTTGGATCTCACGGAGAGACGGATGTCGTCTGTGGCGACTATCGACGAGTTCAAGAAGGAGCCGCAGCAAGAGGTGGCGAATGGAAACGCCACGGGGATATGAATGTGCCTCTAGGCGCCCCTTTCCGTTTTTTTTTTTCCAAAAACAATTCGTTCGTCAATTCCATGTTGGTGAAATAATTACCGGCACTCACCTACTGAATAATTGTAGATATATTCGAGGTATCATGACTATGAAAAGGCATATCATTTGATCTATTTATAATTATGGCAAGAAATAGTGCCTATATTTTCATAAACTGTTACTCCTGTGTCGTCAGCACTGTTGTCCTTCATTCTGCGAATGTTTCATGTGTACGATATATTAAAATTGGCGAATTCGCTATTGATCAATGGTGATGAAATGAGGCTTATACTAACTACTACTACTACTGTATTTGGATACATTTATTTCGGAATTTCTTTCGCATTCGTCAATATTACGACCATTAGTCGAAAGAAATAATTAATAAAGGCACGTTTTGAATTCGCATCAATTTTCATTACTCATTATTGATTACACCTATTGACGTCATCCGACTAGGCCAAATAAATTATAACATTAATTGAAACAATTTCGTGATGAAAATTTGTTTTGAAATATCGATTTTGTGAATACCTTGTAATATTATGTAAATATCATGTCGTATTGTTATACATTTTAATAAATATTTATCAATACGCAGTCCTTTCAATTCAACGAAGAACAAAGAAATCAAAGTTGATTCCTTTGAATTAACTAAAGGAAACACCAAGACTATTCTATACATATGCTATACAAATTGAATGAGAGCTAACCAAAAGTCTCTTCACTAGTTGTCCATTTTCTGCTTCGCCTATCCTGATTTATCGCAAATGGAAGTTTTGTCTCCAGAGACGTATTCATTTTTCGATTATATCGAGAATATGTCTACAATAGGGATTCGAGAGTAAGCATCGTTCAAATATGTTTGAAGAGGATGTAGAAATAGATAAAAGTTTGGTGAATTAGTTGAGTTCCTTAACTTGAGTTACAACCTGCCATAAAGGGTTATGTGGTGAAGCAGCTAGACGACTGCATAGCAAAGTTTATCGAAAGTGCAATTAAAAGTTTTTGTGGCGAAATTATAGAAGTGATATATTTATCCCCACGGAGCTTCATGTGATGTTCATGGATTCGAATGTCCTGGTTGAAACTCAGTGTTTTCCAGGTAGTAAATGAATTCTTCGGTGCGACTCTAACTTGTCATGATTTGAGTGTGTGTGAGCTTCGTTTCACAATTCCAAACAGTCCCTAGCTCGCACGTTTTTCTTTTCTCGCCGATATCGCGGTGCAATTGGTATGCTCGCTGGATACAGACAACGAAGTGTTCTTCTCGTTTCCATAACGATATCGTCAGTGGCGTTTAATGACTGCCACACCACAACTAACGACCTCTCGCCGAGAAGTTTGTCGTTCCTGGCCGTTTCGCAACTTTTAGCCAGACCCATTAACCGTCGCATTATATCATTTTCATTAGGCACCTAAAATGAGTATAGGTGCGGAGAACAGAATCCGTAGTCTCGTTGGTTACTGGTGGGTCTGTACTGTCACCAAATCTGTCATCCGTGATGAAATTGTAGTAGAGAATGGAGTTTTTCGGCCTGACCAGCTACGGAGCCAGTTCTCCGATCAAGGACATGAGGCGGCCGGATTACCAGGAACCGGAGAAACCACCGAATAACGTCCTCCAAGTGGACAACAAGTTCGGTTACACCCTTTCCGAGAGGATAAAGGAGTTGGACTGTTACATTGGATTCACGGATGGCTACGCTTACAGATCGTGGGACAGGCTGACTAGAATGAGACGGAAATACGTTCTGAAGGTGAGTCGGAAAACCATCGAAAGCGACGAATGTTTATGGGAAATTTTTTCAGCCAGTCGGTCCGACCGATATGTACAAGTATCCTGGAGTAAACTCGATGGATTACGGCTGGTTTCTGTCGGATCCCAGCTTGAAGAAGGATTGGTACAAACCCAGAGTATTTCATTCACAAACCACGTCGGAAATGAGTCGCTTCCACAATCATTGTTTGAAAGTGGACAAGTATTTCAAAAACTAAGATAAACGAGTCTTTCGCAATGCAATTCTATTCGTTTAGAAAAACCATTCGATCCAGAAATCTGTCGTGGATTTAATCGTCGTTATCATTTGAGCAGCGAGCGATAATCGCGAGATCGAACAAAAGAACACATTCCTCAGTAGTAAAGCTGCTCGCTCCGTTTTGACAAATCATTTTGCAGAACAGGAAAATTAATTAGGAAAATTTAAATGTTCCGAATGCTAGGCCCTGAAGTCCTCTTAACTTCCAGCCCCATCTGATGAAAGTCATTCCGGATGAGTAATATTGTATTTCTGTTTTCTCATTGTTTCTCAGAGATTTTCCTTGTCGGGTTCCATTAATTTCGGTTCGGAAAGAGAGATAAAGATTTCCACTCCTCGTAATTTCTATTCGATACCTAACGTTTTTTCAACACATAACGAGATATTTACTGGGTAGCAGAAATAATGCCAATGAGAAATGTAGCTTCAAACATACCATTGAATATTCCTCGATCATCTAGATCAACTTCATTCACATAAAAGTATGGAGAGGACGAATTATGAATATATTACTGCTCGAAAGCGTTTTCCACCATGATGATAGCTGAAAGCCAATTTTATTGGTAGTTAATAACGATCAAGAGCAGACATCGTTAGCATCTGATTTGAATTCGCGGAGATATAAGAATCCAAGGAGCGTGCATCCCGATTCAAATTAAATTTCGTTTATGGAATAGAAGAATATATCAATGGAAATACGCAATATCACAGGAAACACTCGCACGAATGACATTCTCCAGTGAACAGTTGTATATCATTTATCACAGCCGTTATAAATGGGCACTCTCATAGCTGAGAACTTTATATTTCTCGCTCGAACGTATTTTTCAAGATAGGTATGGAATTGAAATACGAATCATTCATCTTGTGTATTGCTTTCATTATTCCTATCCCATGCACTATTGTGTGTTATATAGAAATAATTTCAATGTCACATGTACAGTGTGTTATATTACTTGAGAAAGCATCAGTCGAGGTTTCGCAACTTTCGACACGATTCCGACGATTCAGATCACGTAGTCACAGCCCCAAAACGTGTTGTATCATAGAAAAACGCTTTTCATTTTGTTCTTCGCGAAGAGAATTACATTTCATTCGACTCGTGGAAATTCTATATCCAGCCGATAGCATCAGAGCGCCGCGCGTTGGGCTCCAACAGAAAAAACATTGAGTCCGCTGTGATTTCCAGAATTATTTTTGCCTAACAAGCTGGACGGACGGCAACCGAAAAAGCTGACACATTGACCCGACATTCTTTATTTATTTCCACCGACGTTTGTTTTCTTTTCGCGTGTGTATATGTATATGTTACTGTCACTGGGGGGAATTTGGGTATTTCATTGCCTGGAATGGAGCAGAACAATTGGGGCTATTTCTCTTGTTCATGCGTGAAAATGTAAATTTCCGACGAAATGAATGAGGGACGGACGGACAGAAAGACAAACGTCCAAGTTTTTATGAAACAGCACGATATTTGGTCAACTGTGACTTTTCCAACATTTTCCACGACTATCGCATTATTTCCTTTGATTGTCGTGCTATTTAACGAATTTGGAAGACGTCACCTGTCAGCTTCCCCAACGTAATTTCGAATGAGCCAATCCAAACTAATGAGAACATTCATTACATGCTGTAAATTCGAGAACAATTCATTTCATAAACACTGCGAAAGGTAGGCTGACATTCTGGAAGAAAACGTGACACCCCCAAATTTTCATTATTCACTTTATTTTCAGCTGTAAGAGTATCTTTTTACTCCAAGTGTTATCCCGAATTGAGTCTCACCGTAACGCCATATTTGGGTTAACCTGTAAAGCATTCCAGATAAATTCAATTGAATTGAGACTGCCGAAAGGAAAATTCCCCCTTTTCCGAATACTCGTCCCTCTCTCAGCATTAGTATCCAAGATCCGAATAGGGAATTTGTTCATCATTCAAGCTGATATCTGCACATTCTGTACGTGTTATTCAAATTGAACATGAGCATAAATTTCCATCTACGATGGATCTGCTATTCCATATTCGATTTGCGATTCAGTTGTTTCGATAACGCCTGTTCCTCTCACATCAGATTCATACACGAGATCTTTGCATACACACACACACTCCCAGATGAATTCGTATTGTGAATTGCACTTGTGAATCTTTCTTTATTCCTCAGATATTTCAGTGTGAATGATTGTTTCCTAGTTATCATTCCAGAATAAACTCTGAGCTATACAAAATATGACAATACAAAGCCCTCAGGAAATTCAAAATGAAACAGCAATTCGAGTGCGGAATCCAGGATTACTCAAAGGCAACGTTTCAACTGCATTTGACATCAGTATTCCAGGGAAAGTATGTGACGTCAGCAGCAACGAAGGTTTTCAATGCAGTCAAATTTAATTTCGAATATAAATATAAGCGATATAAATTATTGTTCCGGGATAAACAATATTTCCTTTGAATTTATATCGATTAGCTTCAGGTAGAATGGATTTTTTTATGTTGTTAATTTTCAAAAACACAACCCGGGGCGTTGGGACACCCTGTATGCTATTCGAATGTTCGCGGTTGATCTGAAAATACAAAGACAGACCTATTACGATAAGGAGTTGAGATTTGTCAAAATTCTGGTTCATTTAGAGGAAGGATGGATGGAAATCGATGAAAAGGTGAAAAGGGCACGTACGTATACCCTCCGCAGATGAAAGGGATGCTGGCAGTTTATCTGTGGCGCATTCAAGTCGTCGGATGATGTTACTCGTAGCGTAAAGTCGTGGATAATTTTTAGAGAGGGTAGTTACTATATTCGCTAACTCTGCATCCAATTCGTTCTGCAAATAAGAGCCGGTCGCGATATTTCAAGTCGGAAAATAGGATAACTTCGTTTATAAGGTTTCCCGGGCTTGCCAAAATTACGCGAAAAGACGTAGTGCGTATATTCTTCTCACGCCCTGAATTATCTGGAGATTTAGTATTCCAATATTCTTTAGATAAATTACTGATTGTTTGACAGTAATGGGTAATCTATCAGCCGGGGTTTTATAGAAAAGAAAATCGCCTTTGACGTTGCTCTGAGCGTGTGTCGTCGTTCGAATGGAGGTGCATGAAAAACGTCCAACTCCATCCAGCAGAAATTCCGTTGGATGTGATCACGAATCGGGCCGACGAATAGAAATTCGTGAAAAGATATTTCTCAGGCAGTCCTCATATTTTCCAGGCTAACGTAATAAATAGGCCGGTCATCGCCGGAGGATACAAAGGAGAAGCGGAAGTGCTTGGAAATGGAATTATCGGAGCAATATTGAGTTTCTCTCCATCGCGGATTTTGTTTCACGAGACTTGTCATACGCAGTCATCGCCAATTTCGCCAAATCGCCAACACTTTGTGGGTATTGTTTCCCCAATTCTTGGCGATGGAATAGGGCCGGGGGATTGATTGATCCAATCATTCCATCCACAGCCGCCATTTTTACGTGTCATCTGTGGATGGTAGAGATTGACAGACAGGCCAATGCTGAGCTATAAATATCGGAAAAAGACATCGAGCTCAAGTCCTATCCGCCCCGTACTCGGCGCTGTCATCTGTCGTAAAAAATTTTATTCCGGAAGATCATTTCATTCACATAAAAAATGATATGATAGTTCGACAGGAGGGAATCATAATGTAGTGTAACACTTTGAAGTTTACGGTCCTTTTTATGTTTCTGTACGCTGAGCCACCAAAGATACATGTTACGAGTTTTATTACTCGAATAAAACTGCAGCACCCCGAAATTCGCTTCACGAATTCACGAAAATAATTGAACTTCGACTAATCAACAACAGCTGATAAGCATCGGCTCGTTGAATATTCAACGGTTGTCAGTGTGGATATCTGTTACCTGGAGATTTGATGCTGAGAATGGGTCAATTCGATTACGCTTTAATCGATGGCGTCAAAACCGTATCCTTTGAGTCCGGCCGAGTGCTATCGGACAGATCCTGAATGGCCAATTTGTCCTCCGGCTACAGTTCATAATTATTCCCAGGCGAAGCCTTCGTCGTGCAAGAGATTCACACTAGATCGTCTAGATTTCTCGCAGCGGAAAAGTGATTTTTGTTTGGCTTTCTTTTCGAATTGAACATGCGAACTGTTGAAATAAGATTGAAGGAATTGGCGTTTGGGCGAATCCAGTGAATAATCAACGGATGCATTCACCAAATGTTGGCATTGCCCAGGTGAATGGAATTATTCAAATCGAAAGAGAGATAAATTTCTATCATGGACTGATTATCCGTTAATGTTTGTTTCAAATTGAGACTAATAGATCGTTGAAACGCATTTTCTATTATTTACGATCATTTCAGAAGCCAAATTAGTATTCGTGTAATTGTTGAGTTGCATTCAACATACGTTTTTCCTCATTTGAATATCGTTACAATTAAAAACGTGGATATTGTATCTTGTAATAATTACAGAAAGTCTACAATGTAATTAATTTTGACAGTTGCGAAATCCTAGTGACTAACCGAGTTTGTATTTTGGATAATAATTTATTAGCGATCGTAAATCTGCGTCGCACCGTATATGTTTTGTGCAGAGTCGATCGAGTATGAGGAGGACCGACCGTGGTCCCTTTTGGCAATTACCGGATAACGTGCTCCCTATTAGGGTTTGATAGTTGAGTTAAGTGTTCTCGAGTAGATAGATAGATAAAAGAGAAGACACATTCTCTGTGGAGATAAGACCTTGGTTGGCAGTCGGTCGATGATTTACATGGGACATCCCGCGTATCATAAACGATACGGCACTCGGCCTGGCCGTCGGTATATCTTTGGGTGATTTATCGACTTTCCAGAGTGAGGAGAAACAATGAATTGTAACTCGATTGAACGTGGCCGTCCATAATTCAATGGCATCAGCTTCCTGAGTGGTTTTGGATTCGTCCCCGTGTCGTCGTTGTTTTCCGATTATTCAACAATGAAATTCCACGATGAAAATCTGGGCAAGATTACACTGAAGGTAACATCACTTGGGCGGCGCAATCGAATGTGTATTTTTGTGAGAGACAAAGGAAATTGCCATTTCCGAAGAATATCAAACATCGTTTCCCAAGTGTCATGCCTCTTCGTTACATTGTCATATCCAATTTCTTATCGTCCAAAAGATTTCCGAGTAATAAGAAGAAATAACGACGAAATGAAACGTATCTCTGGTTTATCCCTGAAAGAATATCAGGAAATATTGTAGCATACTTCTAAATCCCAAATTAACCTGCATCGTTTTTCATTGGATTGAATTGATTGAATATATGTGAAACAATCAACGTTTGAAAAACGACAGATCAAACAACACCTTCGCCATTTCTTTTAAATTGGATCAACAGGACACGATAGGCAAGTCTATTCGATAATCTGAGAAGTAGTATTTGAACAAAGCAATCAATCGATTCACAGTAAATTATGTTTGTTCTTCGATTCGACTGTTTTCAATCAGTGTTTCTCATTTAAACTGGGCAACAAAATGTTGGTTTGTATAAATATTGCTCAACTAGCTGGTTTTTATATTTCCGATAATCAGGAACAGCACCGAGAATCATTCTGTATATTGTGGGTTGGGCAATATCGGTTGATTGATGGTCAACAAGAAGGAGAGCGCCGAATTTTTACGATTTGCATAAGAACTTTTTTTCTCCCGCTCATAATTTAAGACATCGCAGTGTGATTTGTCATAAGTGTCAGTTTTTTCCCGATGACCCAACTGTTTCAGTGTCAACTTGATGGATGACAAACCGATTCTTACTGAATACTGTTTTCCTACTACGTCTCATAGTGCAGGTGTTTTCGTCTCAGATTTGACGATTTCGTTCATTAGTGCGAGAAAATTGGCACAATTCACTTTCCTAGTTTGTAATTAATCTCTCTAGATTCAAAGCTCTCTATTTATTTTCTCTCTTGATTCACAGACGAGTTGAATTTCATAGTCTCTTCATTTTCAGTAATAATTTCGATTTTAATCAAAAAAGCCTATCTTCTACGTCGTTAGTCTGCATTTACGGTAATTTCCGGGCATACGAATCAGATAATGCCATACAAAAAAAAAGGAGGAGGAGGAGAATTAAATGTTGAAAGTGCCCTATTAACGTAATGTTATTTCCGTCTCCGATTCGTTCTAAAAAAAAAAAAGGAAAAAACGGACGGACAATCGGATGAATCATATCCATTCGAATTGGGAGTGTTTTTTTCTGGAAACGAGGAATATATTTCGTTCGAATGTCATTTACGTTTCCAGTCTGACAGCAGAATGAGCATTCAGTCTATTGGTTTGGAATGGATTTTCATTGTGGATTGGCATTACACCGTTTGATGGAAATAATCCGGTCACATAATCCGATTTATAGATCAATCTCGATGATTGACCACACGTTTAGGATATTTCAAAGCACCATTGTCGACCATTTTGTTAATTTTTCAATACACCTCTAGCATGTATATAGGTATACAGAGTGCCCAGAACAATGTCTACGTATCGTCATTGTGGAAAAAAAGGATCATGAGCGTATTTGATTTTATCTATTAAATAAATATGAGAATTCATTAAATTCACTTGGCATTTCTTATTTTAACTCTAAAGTTTCGTGTCATAAAATGCACTTTTCGTGCCAACAAAATCGTTATGGGTTTCCACGCTGTAAAACAAGTTCCATAACAAAAAAAAAAAACGATCCGGATGTCAACAACGGCAATGTTAACTGCTACGGGGCATTGTATTACAGTCGGAAAAGTGTTGTTGGCACTTGCTGAATACGCCCCTGGAAATCCGCGAAGGTTTTCCACCACGACCACCGATCATGCATGTGAACTTAGCTCAGACAGAAACGATCTTGTAAATTTCTTCCGTCCCATTTGATTCCAGCAGTGTTTTTCGACGGAAAACGCTTTATTCCGGATCCACAGCCACATCAATTCGCTTTTTCGAGGTGCCAACTCTTCCAGGCGTGAAAATAATCTTGATTTTTTGGCGACTCTTCGACTTCCACAACAAAAATATACGCTGCGCGTGGTGTTGTCATGTTTCATCAGCTGATTTTTATGTATTTCCACACATTTCCATAATGGAGCAAGAGTCGTTCGAGGATAATAACAGATTTGGGTGAAAATAGAGACATGAGCAATACCAGTAGCTAGACTAATTTATTGGCATCGATTGAATTCATATACATGTTCGTTTATTTTATATTGCGTCTACACGCGCTTTGGGTATACTTTGAAATCAATTTTGGAATTTTTCCATCTCAATTTCATGGAATATATTGTTGTTGTTATGTTCCGGTTGCATCATCATGAGAGCGGGTAAATATTGGATTTTGTAAAATGCTTTTCCTCGTGGATTCGAAATAAAGCGGTAGCCGCAATAAATAATATTGGCCCTGATTTTTTTCCACTTATTTTGTTTTTGATGAGAGCGAAGGTATTGATCAAATGTCATTTCGTTGTATGTGTTATTCATCGAGAAGGAATTGAGTGAAAGTCTGCGCATGATATCGAATATTCGAAAGGGGGAAAATATCTGAAAAAAAAAATAAAATTGACACGTCTTCAACCTGCTGAATAAAATATAACTCATCACCCATGTTGAAATGTGGAATGTGGTAGGAATATATTTTTTGGGGGGAGAAAGAAGCAACCAAAATACTTGGAAAACTATAAAACATCATGCAGAGAGTGATTTATCGATACTGCAGTCGGATAAATATCCTCGAAACAAAATTGAATCCATTCCAAACTAATATTGCGGCCATTATCAAAACATTCTATCGAATTTCGATTAAATTCTCAATTGTGGGTGCGTGCCATCGGGTTGTTTCTACCTTATCTTCATATTCCTACAGTGGATTCTCATAAATTTTCCGATCACATATTTTATTCTCCCAATTATACACGACTACTACCTGACTGTCTATTCTCCCATTCTCGATTTAACGTGTAATATCCTACAACGCTCTGTTATGATAATGTTTCTGTTGTATATCATTCTCGTCATATTCCCTTCTCAGAAAAACGTTTCACCGTGCTCTTTCTGCCTGTACTTCCAGATTTCGAATCAAAAAGATGCCTGTACAGGGTGATGAACACGAGGAGATGTTATTCCTCGATGATACACAATAAAAACCTTTCTTGGGAGCAAAATCTATCAAAACTATATACTGAGATAAACACGATAGATCAACCGACGGCTCATTCTCGGGAATAAATTATCATCCCTCATTCTCGTCCCGATAGGAACGCCGCTGACACATTTGAGGTTATATTTCAAGTTCCCAACAGTGCGCCTGAATATTTCAGGTGTACCGATAAGGGCGGATGAAAAAAGAGACAATGCAAAACGCGTCGTATTTCACGTGGGAAGAATCACATTCTTGAATCCCAGTTATGACAGTTGCCGTGCTTGAGTATTTTTCACCGTAATGGATTCAACATTGATATATTTCGCGTGCATCAAGTCAGACGACGAGAAGACGATCCTACGAGTGATTTGTTGGGGTTATACAGTGCGATCCGTTCCTCTTCGAGATTCGGTGGCTCTGCGAATTTTGTTTCATATCGCGTTTACGTTTCCAAAGAGTTTATTATGTAAGAAAAGTGTGTCTTCTCCTCGATGAACAAACTTTATATCAGGACCGTGTACTGCGAGGAATAACAAATAGGCCGGCAAAGTCACTGATTCCGAGTACCGTCACGAAGACCGTATAATATTCAAAAGGCTCGAATCGACGACGGTAACGCCGCCAGCCGGAGGAGTTTTGAATCGTCCGTTTTAGGGCCAATTTGGGACGAGCTCACCTGTATCGAGTCCCAGTGTCATCTCGAGGGTGGCCAAACTGTCCCATCACGATGGCTCCGTGCTCGGAATGATAGGGAGAATTCGCCGCTAAAAAGGCAAATGTGCGACTGTGACCGAAATATTGATGTCGCGCCATATTGAACATATTATATTCGAAATATTCAACTAATTTCGTTTGATTGGATCAACTCGAATTTGTCTATCGAAAAACTTTCAATTCCTATACGTAGATACTGAAATTCTTCTCGATATTTGCCAACGTAGCATCAGCGAAAACACTTCTGATTTACGTCATAATCATAAAAGCGAGTATTTGTATGCATAAGCCTGTCTCCACTGCACTCAAACTGGCTCTAAAATATCCCGAACTATAAAGTATGTTCGCATTCATGAGACCGTAAATTTCTCAATTTCTGATACGTAATTTCTACTAAAACGGAAATGCAATCTTGCTGTTTTCTTCTATTCGTCTCAAAATTCTTTCATATTTCCACCACCTAACGACCTCTATTATCTCAAGTGCTCGAAAGCGGGAATTTTATACCGCCTCTTCTTATCCAGAAATAATTCGGAAGGGGAAAACACCACTTGATATTGAAATAAAGAATGTTTTTTCCACATACACATTCAAGCTGCCCTTTGTATACTTGAGAATACGATTCGTCGACGTCGATTTTTCCCAAATTTTTCTGCGAAACATCTCACAATGAACAAAACGTCTTCGACGTTCCCCTGGACGGTAGTGAAAAGGCGGAATATGGATTTAAAGACATCACATCCGTTGGACTGTCCCCCGAAGCGTACTCCGAAAAGCTGAAGCTGAACATAATTTTTTATGCGACAGGAAACGTCCTTATGTTTTGATGTTTCTTTTTACTTTTCCTTGAAACTTTGCGAAGTCTGTAGGGATTTCCTACATGAAATCGTGTATTTTTCCACACCGGGATTTGTTTGTCCGAGAAAATAACGATGGTTCAGTCTTCAGCCTCTCATTATTCCTCTCAAGACATCGAAGCAACAACTTCTCATCCCCGCTAATTGAGCTCCGCCAAACTCCAAGTTTTAACTATTCAATTAATGCTCCTATCCCTGTTATTCCTTCATTCTAATTATTCCGTGTAAGTTGTTGGGTATTCGTTTCGAGACCAACTCTCGTAATCTCTCGTTCAAAAAACAGCATTTCACTTGGGACTATATGTACAGTGAGCGTGTTTCGTTTCCGAATCAAACTAGCTGGTTGGATTTTCTCGTCGACTGTGCGAAAGAGTGAAATATTAATTTAATCCCATTAATGTGAATTAATATCAAAGGGGGCAGGCATTCTTGCGAAAGACCCTCATCACTATTAGGATAAAATTAACACTGTTGACACATGCGACGAATTTCCCATTTCCCGATTTTCCTCATCTAAAATTCGCATCAACACATGTGCGTTTTCCATTATCTGTTAGTTCGAGATAGTCAACCGTATAAAACATCGAAATTTCATTGTACGAGCGTGCGTATATTTTAGCCATCACATTACTGCCCACAATTGTTTGAAATAATTAACGATCAATAAAAGATCGGTGTTGAATGTATTTATATCGAATTATCATTGAATTACAGTTCGAAGTTTAGTGTCAGTGTCTTATTCGTTGAATAATTGAAACAATATCCACGTTTTCATGCAATAATCCGATGCGGAACGTGAACCAATATATGAATTTCTACTCATGAATGATAAATGGATGGATGGATGGATAGCTTGTTCACGTTCGCCGATCATGGCGACCTAATGGTCTTCCGGCCACCATAATTGAGTATTAAACGAGACCCCATCATCCTCTTCCCTCCCATCCTCGTACTTCGATACAAAAACCCATTAGAACTCGATGTCGATGCTCTGGAACATTGAATTCTTCGATAAAATCCTCATCAAAATATAAAAAGAAGTGAAATCATAATTCCAAAACTCGTAAATAACGTTTTCTCAAACACTACCGAGACCTTTACGGATCACCCTGTATTCATCCCACTTCACTACAGAAAACATCGTAGACCCCCTACCAGAATAGAACAACCGGCAACACCGCTTCTCTGTAGACCTCCTAAAAAGTCAATTAGGCAACACCGCTTCGCATCGAAAGTCGCCTCGCGGCTCAGCGAGAGAATCCATCGAAACGCGTAAAGTTGAACGAAAAGAGGCGTGTCCGTTTGCCTTATTAGGAAGACATTAAAGAAAAAAAGCCGGCGACGGCGGGATGTGAACCCCGAAATATAGCGCCTCAAGCTAACGCGCGACACGTTAAACCACAAAGTCATTGTTAGATTTGATATAGATATGACGAAATATGTGGGATCGCATTCAAAAATATTTTTGTTTGATTTGGAATGAAATTATAAGATATGAATTCACCTGAAAACTCATTTATAAGGTAATCATTATAATTATCATTATAATGCGTGTTTTTCCTACAAGACGACGAAATCAGCTGTTGCTGAATGTGAAGCGTTTTCGTGAAAATACGATTAAAAAAGAAATTGAAACAGCTTTTTAAATAGTTTAACACGGAAGCGCAGGACCACGGAAGAGCAAAGCGGGAATTTATGATAATGAAAATTGTGTTCGGTTTGTTCAGCTGAACTTTTCATGGGTTTTTTCACGAGGGATCCAGCTGAATAATTACTTTTAACTGTGTAGGTAGGCAAGGCACTACGATGATGGAAAAATCTCATGATAAATACTACCCCAAGATAGAGATAATTAAGACTCTTCGAGTGATTTCTTTCTCACTGGCTATTCTTCTTACATTTCATTTTATATTCCCACTGAAAAAACGTTCCTTGATTAATTCGAACAGTTCTATTGAAAATTACGTTGAAATAACAAAAAATGTTGCGCTATTTCCTAGTAATTCAATCATTCAAGAGATGGCGGGGATTTTCGTTTCAATTTTGAAAGATGACTGTTTACTTTCGACTGATGTTCTGTCGGACCTTTTCTGTCCCCCATAATCCACCTCAAAAATAACATCGATTTATTGAAAAAACACTGTGTGAGTGAATTTCTCTCGGAACAATTCATCGATTGTTCTTCCCAAATCTCCTAAATACCGTGTGAGAGTGACACTGTACTGTCACGCACCCCCTTCCGTGTGTCGTCTTCAATGATTAAAATCCACGTAGTAGAAGAACGTCTGTCAGCAAGAACGTTATTCTAATTATTCACCCTTACCGAAATCTCGAACTGTACGAGTCAAAATAAATCTTCGGTTCCTCCACTCATTGTTTATACGACTACTAAGTGAACAGTCAGCTTTCACGAAGGGTAACTGGCTCGAGTATGTAGCCGTAAATTTCGCTCTTTAGGGCCCAAACAGGGGGAGATATTTTCACTTTTCTCACTCTCCCACTGTAGTTTTCTTTGTTTGTTTGAAAAATCATCGACCCACTCAGCTAACTCCATCGAGAGAATAAATTGGAATAAATATGCTTGCGTTATTCAGAATCTCTAATAAAAATAAACATAAACTTTTTCCTCGATTCGTCTTCGTCGTCGGTAGGTTGCCGTGTAATATGTATTATGCAAATTCTACGACCTGCATGAACTCACACCGCGACTGTGATGGAATAACCGCCATTTTTCAGTACTGAATTACTTTGGGATGGCAGTGGATCCAGATTTTTGCATACCCCCACCTATATTGCAGGTTATATCACGTCTTGTATACGGAATATTTCTCATTTTATTACCCAGAACAGGGAACGAGTAGAATTCGGAAACTCTCGAACTACGTACTCGAGAAAATTACTAATGAAATTGAGTTTGAATGACGATGGCGATAATGACCACGAGTCCATCACTTTCGAGTTGTTCGCACTAGGTAAGGTGAGTTCGGAAAGTTATCCAACTCCTCAAATTCAGTCACGAAAATGGATTACCATTTAGAACTTCATTAGTGGCCATAAGTAACTCCCCACTTTGTCGTCCTAATGGGCCACGTAAAAAGTTCGGCCCGAATCAGTCTGACAGTTATAATTAATTCAATTATGCGGCGAAATATCGTATCATAAGTGGGTTTGAATCTATTTATTCTGTTGAACAGCGCGCAAATAAAGTTCATTGTCTAGAAAATGACGAGCTTTGCATATTTTTTTTCGATGACGCCATCTGAAAGAGCACACGTTGAATCGAGAGCAACGTTTTAATAATTTTCTGATTTTCTGTATCCTTTGAAAATCTGCATTGCGGATCGTGCAAGTATCGAGTGTGAAGAATCACAATCAGCACTTTAAATAAACGCAATGGCATTGTGCCCTGTGCCTGACTCTTGCTGATTTACGAGGATAAAGGAAGCGAAGGAATTGCGATGCCGATGGCGATGCTGAGAAGCAAATTCGAAACTCCAAACTGCGCTCGTTCGAATATAAAAGTATTGAAATTATAGGAGGAACGCGGAAAAGCTGCCATAAATCTGGACGATTTTTGTATATCTGACAATGTGCTTCGATAAACATCGACTCACCAATTTTTTTATTCAATCGGTGACAAGTTTTCGAAAAGGAAATATCACAATTCGAATGGATCATGAAAGCCCATAAGTTTTTATCTTAATTTCCAGTTCATGAGCGCAAGTTAATAGATTGATCGTGACAACGAATGCATGGGGAAAACAGAAACATATAGATAAGCCCACAATATAAATAAAGACCCATGAATTCCACTGCAGAACCACCATGAAGTCCACGCTGCTCACTTTTTTTGCCGTGATTGCTATTGCACGTAAGTAGAAACCAAAAAAAACCGCATCCAAACCACACCTCTCACATTCTCTTCCGCAGAATCCCAAGAAAACCAAGCAAGAATATACAGAGGCAGGACAGCTCCGGAGCACTTATCCTCCATCGTATCCATCAAAGACGTCAACCGTAAGCACATTTGCGGAGGGTCCATCATAAAGAATCGATGGGTCTTGACAGCAGCCCATTGCGTGGTGAACCAGACCAGCCTCGCGGTCCTAGCCGGCTCCAGCGACAACTCCAAGCTGGGGGAGGCTGCACAAGTGATCGCAGTCGAGAAAGTCGTGGTCCACGAGTCGTTCAGCATGAGCACCGTCGACTACGACATGGCCTTGCTCTACTTGGAACATCCGCTGGATTTCAATGAGAACGTCGATGACATTCCGCTGCTGAAAGAGGACGTGATGAAGGAGGCGGCGAGAGAGGGCGGCAGCAGCCTCATAGCGGGTTGGGGAGCAACCGAAGACGCGCATTCCTCGAAGAAGCTGATGCTGTCCAAGGTGAATTTGCTGAGTCCCGAAGGTGAGTGCGAAACCAGCCCCGACAGCGACATTTCCACCCCTTCCCCTTTCAGAATGTCTCCGGGACATTCCCACCGCCTGCCACTCGTTCGACCCGCTGACGCAAATCTGCTCGGGTCCACTGGGCGATCTCAAAGCCGGGGCCGGATTCCAAGACGACGGAGGCCCGTTGATCGTCAATCAAATGCTAGCGGGGGTTATCAGTCAGGGGGAATATTACTCCTCGGCCGATGAGGAGTCCTGCTTGACCTTCACGGTGTACTCGAGCGTATCCTACTACGTGGAATGGATAGAGGAAGTCACAGCCACGGAGGAGACGACCACTAGTACCAGCACGGTTGCTCCCGAAGTGACTTTGGTTGACGATGTCGAGGATGTCGTCTACCAAGTGGACTTGACGCTGATTCCCGTGGATGACAGTGACAGCTACTCGCTGAGCTACAGGGTGGAGGAGTTTCCTCGAGAGGATGAGTCGCAGCCGTGGGCCGGAGAGGATCTCGATCATTACGATATTCCCCAGGTTATACGCCCGCAAGACAATCAACAAATTCAAATTCAGTACGGCAGCCCCATGTTGTTCAGCTTCCAGTTTTATTTCAACAACGACAACGTGGAAAAGTCGCCGATACATTTACGGTCAGCTGTCAAAGTCAAAAAAGTTTAGGTGTTGGCAGTCGTGCGAGTCGAGTTTGATGTACTGGGAATAGGAATCGAAATATATGCATTCATTTCATCTTTTAGTTTGTTGTAGTTTGAAAAGTATGCTATGCCCGATATCCCTTAATAAAAACTGTTGATTTGACAGCCGTCACTTCCTGTCACAGAAACGAAAAAAGGATTGGTACTCAAAAAAAAAAGGTCATATTTCAATTTTGAGACAAGATAACGTAATAAAAACTACCTATTTTTGTCTCCGTTATCGAGACTTCCCCATGTATAACACGAAATACGTCCCATTGGGAGTTTCTTAATTATCATGAATGGAAATAGGAGTCAAGTGTGTTGCCTCGAATATTCGAGGGCTTTCGAGTACACACTCTTCTTATAATTATATCCGGAGCCAAATGTCTGAACAATTAACCAAAAATAATTTCATCCCTCGATTATGTTTACGACCACCAACTGGAAGCGAGTAAACGCCACTCGTGCCCACCCTTTTTTCTTCATTTTTTATTTCGTATGGGTGTAATATGAAACGTCCCAGCATCAACTCGGGGTGATACGTAGAAAATTTGAAAAGCCGAATGAGTTCTTTGGCATCTATAATTTATCTCGTGCACATCCTAAAAGTGCATAAGTCGAATTGGAAATGTTTGCTTCGACTTCCATTAATATTCACATCATCTACTCCAACTTCATTAGAATGATTCAAACTCAACTGGTATACGATTTTTTGTTCGCTTTCCCTGCTTGCCTCTTTTCGAGTCACATTTTCCTGACCCGAATCAGTTTTAGAGCGAACGAAAATAGCGGAAAAGCGATATATACATACCTAGAATCTCTCTCTACTGCGAAAAAACAACAGAAAGGAATTTGAAAAAGGTTGTTCTGTCGCGTGCTTTCGGACCAAAATTTACATGACGAGAAAAAGTAATTCAATCATCCGATCCGAGGACCTACGCATGCAGATATAAGATATTCATTCAATTACATTTTCATTCCGATTCCATACACAGACATCCGTTTTTTTCTTTCCGGGATCTCATTGTAATTGACTTGACATTGACAGAATAGTTTGCATCAGTTGGTAAGAAGAACGAACTTTTTTTTTTCTTGATGATGATTGTTATTCATTTTTCCTTTCCTAATCTATATGTCTGTTGTTCTCATTGTAGAAAACCGTTTCGAGATATTTGCACGATATTAGAGACAACTACATTATATTCCATTCGTTGTTATATCGGCACTGCCCTAAAATGTGATGTTCCCGATTATCCCGGAAGATTCGAAATTCCTTCCGATGAATAGATATCTATAACATGGTTTCCCCTTGTTTGTCGGTTGATGAACCAAACAACGTTACTCTGTTATTAGCATATTAAATCAAAAGATCAACATCAGCATTCGCGGCAAACTCTCATTATTGTTTGGTGATTAGCTCCCGCACTGTTTAGTCTCCCCTTCCCCTTCCCCCCTTTGCCGAGAATCGAACCTGAAAAATCTCCTTTTCGCGGGACATTTATTCGAAGTGCGGACGATCCGCGAATATAAATTAGTAGCCGAATTGGATCAATTGCTGAGCGAAAATGTCACGAATTCCTGAGCGTATATCGTGCAATTGGATGGATCAATTCAGTCACATGAGAGCACGTAATTCGCCTAAACTGTCTGTATGTTTGTTGTTTTTTCGAATCATCTGCCCTACTCACTCTGAGTCGAGTTTTAGATTGAATAAATGGTCTATAAGATTTGGTCAAGCCAATGAAAAGCCTCGGTTTAATCACGGTTGAAGTCCAGCTTCTAAAGCTCAAATATACTACTAACATTATGATTTGAAATAATAAAATTCATGAGATCTTTGGAAAGATTGAAGACGTGGCAACATTGGCGATATCAACCCACTGTATTGTAATTACTATCCTGTCTAAAATTTAAGAAACAATAGAACGCAGCGTTGTTGAAAGCCCTTTCGATAGTTCTGGTGTGTCTCTTCTTTCACCGAAAAGGTAAATTTGGAGCATCCTCGGAGCTCGGTTTTCCGACGAAGTATTCGAAAAGAGAGCACGTATTCACTTAACGTTCATCGTTATGGCATACACTCGAGTAAAAATAGAGGATCCGGAGCTATTCGATTGGCATACTTCGACCATAATTCGGAAGTCTGTACGTTCCTTCGTTTATATGCACACTCGAAGTAGAGATATGGAATTCCAATTATGAGAGAGGCTATATCGGAAAAGAGCGAGGTGAGGCTATATTTTGAGCAAGCCAAACAGATCAAAGTGAGAAAACAATTCGATTGCCGTTGTGGTTAGGAATTTAAAAAGTACAATTTTCAATAGTAAACACTCACCTTCAGGTATGATATCCAATAAAAAGTTGATGTTGACCCATTCAGAAAGGTGTGTTTTGTCTGGAAAGTAGTCACATTCACACGTACGGCGTCCCAAAGCACTTACGATTTACACTCATTAAAATGTTCCACGAGGGCGAAAATTATTCAAAATCGATAACCAATAACACCAATTTCACAAATTCACGATAATAAACAATATTGAAGAAATAAAACAACGAACCTAGGCTTTCAAAGTAACCGGTACTTGAAAACATGGCGGAAACTAGTAGTCAAGTCGACCAATCGGACCAATAGAGTATAGTCGTTCAGCCAGTGTATTGCGTGTTGCAGAAATTCAGTGTCACTAATCAATAATTTCGATTATATGACGTGAAATGAAATTCAGATATGACAGTTACGAAGTGACTAACATGAATTGAACAGGAATGAATTAGGAAAGAAGCCATTCCAAACACTCGCAATAATGAGATCATCAGACTGATTTCAGTGGGAATTTTTTAGGCAATTAAAAAAACATCCACTTGCTAATGGCCTGTCCAGAGAGACACGGATACCAAATGATTGAAATTGGGTTTAGAAATCCCATGTCCTGAATGTGCTCCGATTTTTTTTTGTTCTACTCACTAATGAATTTCAATTTGGAAATGAATAATTTCAAGGTCGTGCAATGCACTTGTGAGAGTTTACGACGAATAAAACAACGCTATGTACAAAACAATAATGATTTATTATAACATTTTGACTTTCTCGGTTTGTACAATATAGAAGATATAATATGTATAATTTATAAATATGCATAGTTTGTAATACGATGTAAGAAAATTGTATAAAGCTCATCTGAAAAAATAGAAACCTTAAAAAGTACATCACACAATAATTTATACATCCATATTAGTGCCTTACGAGTAAGTACAGTATGTTCGATTCACACCACATTCTTTCGAATTATTTATTATTATATCGACGTTTACACAGGAAGAACTTTTTTTTCATTTCAGTGAAAGTCTCCCGATTCTTGTTCATTTAAATCTAAATTCATAGGAATGGCGATGATGCAATTTATACGATGATGAAGGTTAACGACAAATTCAAATTCCAGACATTTGGCACCAATATGAACTCGTCAACTCATCATGACCTGCAATGAAATATTTTCCCTTCCTTTCTCCATCGTTCTTAATCATAAAAATATAAATTATAATCAGTATAAAGCATGTCCGTTTTCGGAATGAGAACACGGTTCGTTGAGTTAGATTGGAGAAACAAATGTCAACTTCATTTTTTCGTACGATCAAAACGAAGTTTATAGTGACCAAATTTTAATGTCGAGAAGCACGAATGTTTCAATTATTCTTAATAAAAAAAAATCGTTTTCAACAAATTGAACTTGAAACGAGAATATGATGAATTCTGTAATGGGACTTGAAAAATGGACAGCTCATAAAAATAATCAAGTTTCTTCAATTCCAAAAAATACGATTACAATTTTCCAAAAAAGGGAACCAATTTTGAAGAGTTGATTCCCCAGAAAATAAATATCGTCTGTTTGGGAATGTTTCAAAATACAATCTGTAATCTCAAGAACCAACGAAAAACACACAGTTTATACACAGGGTGTGACAACACAAACGATTTGGTCAGAGGTGACTGTAAGCGTTGAATTTTTTCATAGTAACTATTTAAATCGATAATTTCCTCGGAAAATGCTGAATCCGAATGCGTTTGGCGATGTTTCCGAACCGTCAAAGGAATGTTCGAAGAAGAGTGTAGTAAACACGATGATAGTGCTCGTGTCACTGTTCTTATTTTTTCAGGAGCGCGAATGAGCTGAATCGTTCAGGTCCCGTTCGAGATGGCGTGCTCCTTCTTGATCTCGTCGATGGTCGCGATGGAAATCTTCTTCTCGCTGCCGCCGCCGTCCAACGGAAACCTGAAACTCAACTCCCCGTCGCAAAAGAGCGGACTCTGATTGGCGCCCCCCTCGAAGATCGCCTCCCCCTCGACGGCCAGCTTGTCCTCGTGCGTGTAGTACTTGGCCGCGTGCCGCCTGGAGTAGCACAGCGCCCCGACGACGGCGACCACCGTCAACACCAGCAGAAAGAGGGACGCCCCCGCCACGATGATGCCCACCCGGCCCTCCTCGCCGACGAGGAAAAAGTCGACGCCTCCGCCGTGGGGGTGGGTGCACCAGGTGAGCTGGGGCCGGGCCAGCGTCCCCAGCCGCTTCCCCTTGACGGTGAACGGCGCCGAGCAGACGATCTCGCGGAAGGCGACGCTGCCGTTGACGCGCTCCAGCAGCGGCACGATGTGGCACAGATCGCACGACCACAAGTTGCCGTCCAGCCTGGCGGACGCGACGCGCTCCAGGACGGCCGCCGGCCCGTCCTCCAGCCCTCGGAAGCGGTTCCGCGATAAATCCACCTCGGACAGCCGCAGCGAGAGGAAGCGCGGAGGCAGCGCCGACAGGTGGTTGCCGCTGAGGTCGAGCACGCGCAACCCCTCGGGGAGGGCGTCCACGTGCACCAGGTCGCAGTCGGCCAGGCGCAGCTCCCGCAGCCGCGCCAAGCCGGCCACCGCCTCCAGCGCCTCCGGCCCCAAGCGGTTGCCGCTCAAGTCCAACACCTCGAGCGTTTCCTCCAAGGGTTCGAGGAAGTCCAGGTGCTCCAGGTGGTTGCGGCTGAGGTCCAGCTCGGTGAGGTTGGCCAGACCGCCGAGGGCGTCGTCGGCGAGGCGGGCGAGGCGGTTGCGCGCCAGGTTGAGTTTCCTCAACGCGGGCTGGTGGCGGAAGGTGGAGTTTCGTAAGGTGGCGATGCGGTTGCCGTCGAGCTTGAGGTGTTTGAGGTTGGACAAGTCTTTGAGTTCCTCGGGGGGCACGAGTTCGATGTGGTTGTCGCCCAAGTCGAGGTGGGCCACGTTGGGCAGGAGGTGGTAGATTTCGTTGTTGAGGCGGGTCAAGGCACAGCCGCGACATTCCAGGTATTTCAGTTCCTGGAATTCAAGGGGGCCAACTTGAAATTCGGCGGGGGCAGAGTCCACGTTCATTGGAACTTTGAGAAACGTTCCAATTTTTTTTTTTTCGAAATTTTTGGCGCAGGGACTCTACGACGACTTTGAGTTTCTTGAAAAATCCAAAGGACGATTTTTCGAAAATAAATTCGCTTGAAAACTCGTCTGCGAGGTGTCTGAGAATCTGAAAATTCCAAAAAACCCCAGAAGGTTGCAAAAATCCACGAAAAATCCCCAAAATCCTCATTTTCTCAACGAAAAAACCTATACAGAGTCCATTTCGAAGCTCTACAAGCCTCCATACGAATGTTTAAGTCAAAAAAAATACAAAGGCTACCTTTCGTCGATTTTTCGAAAAATTTCGAAAAATACGAGTTAAAAACGACTAGATTTCCCAAAAATTTATCAAAAACGACCAGATTTCCATAAAAATTGATTAAAAACGGCAAGATTTCCATAAAAATCAATTGAAAACGACAAGATTTCCAAAAAAATTGATCAAAAACGACCAGATTTACAAAAAAATTTATCAAAAATGACTAGACTTCCATAAAAATTCATTAAAAACGACCAGATTTACAAAAAAAATGATTAAAAATGACTAGACTTCCATAAAAATCAATTGAAAACGACAAGATTTCCAAAAAAATTGATCAAAAACGACCAGATTTACAAAAAAATTGATCAAAAATGACCAGACTTCCATGAAAATTAATTAAAAACGACCACATTTCAAAAAAAAAATCATTAAAAACGAACAGATTTCCATAAAGTCCATATCGAAGCTCTAGAAGCCTCCATACGAACGTTGAAGACTCTACGACGACTTTGAATTTTTTGGAAAATCCAAAGGGGGTACCCTTTCGTCGATTTTTCGAAAAAAGTCAGAAAATAAATTTGCTTGAAAATCGTCTTTGAGGTCGTCTATAAGGTGTCTAAGAGGCGCTGAAAACGGTGGTGTAATCCGTTTTTCGATATCTAGTATAGTTTTCCAGATATTTCATGTTGAAAATTCCAAAAAACCCCAAAAAGTCGCAAAAACCACCAAAAACCCCCAAAATTCCCTCAATTTCAACGAAAAAACCCATGAAGAGTCCATATCGAAGCTCTAGAAGCCTCCATACGAACGTTGAAGACTCTACGACGACTTTGAATTTTTTGGAAAATCCGAAGGGGGTACCCTTTCGTCGATTTTTCGAAAAAAGTCAGAAAATAAATTTGCTTGAAAATCGTCTTTGAGGTCGTCTATAAGGTGTCTAAGAGGCGCTGAAAACGGTGGTGTAATCCGTTTTTCGATATCTAGTATAGTTTTCCAGATATTTCATGTTGAAAATTCCAAAAAACCCCAAAAAGTCGCAAAAACCACCAAAAACCCCCAAAATTCCCTCAATTTCAACGAAAAAACCCATGAAGAGTCCATATCGAAGCTCTAGAAGCCTCCATACGAACGTTGAAGACTCTACGACGACTTTGAATTTTTTGGAAAATCCAAAGGGGGTACCCTTTCGTCGATTTTTCGAAAAAAGTCAGAAAATAAATTTGCTTGAAAATCGTCTTTGAGGTCGTCTATAAGGTGTCTAAGAGGCGCTGAAAACGGTGGTGTAATCCGTTTTTCGATATCTAGTATAGTTTTCCAGATATTTCATGTTGAAAATTCCAAAAAACCCCAAAAAGTCGCAAAAACCACCAAAAACCCCCAAAATTCCCTCAATTTCAACGAAAAAACCCATGAAGAGTCCATATCGAAGCTCTAGAAGCCTCCATACGAACGTTGAAGACTCTACAACGACTTTGAATTTTTTGGAAAATCCAAAGGGGGTACCCTTTCGTCGATTTTTCGAAAAAAGTCAGAAAATAAATTTGCTTGAAAACTCGTCTGCGAGGTGTCTGAGAATCTGAAAATTCCAAAAAACCCCAGAAGGTTGCAAAAATCCACGAAAAATCCCCAAAATCCTCATTTTCTCAACGAAAAAACCTATACAGAGTCCAACGAGTACTACATTTCTTAAATGCCAATGAAATATTAGTTAACTCTTAATTTGGATTTCAGAGCTCTAAAAGCACAAATGATGCAATTTTTTCGTTTCTTGAACATGTCTACACAAATCTCAATAATGGAGAATCTGTAAAGGCAGTATTCTGCGACTTTTCCAAGGCATTCGATTGTGTAAATCATGAATTCCTTCTTAAAAAGCTTAGTTATTATGGCTTCAGAGGAGTATGTAATGAATGGTTCAAATCTTATATAAGCGACAGAAAACAAGTCGTTAAATCTAATGGAAACGTATCTGACAGAAAAAACATTTTATGGGGCGTCCCACAAGGATCTGTTCTGGGCCCGATCCTTTTCCTCCTATATATAAACGACCTGGCTCTTATTTCTATTCAAGGAAAATTCACGATATTCGCTGATGACACCACCCTCCTCTGGCATGGAAAAGATAGTAAAAGTTTACAAGAAATTATTATCAAAGATTTGGAATTAGTGAAAAAATGGTGCGATACTAATTATTTATGCTTCAATACAAACAAAACCAACTTTCTGTCATTCGGCTCTGATAATCAAAATTTAAATTTTAACGGACATATACTAGAACCTAAAAATCAGTCCAAATTTCTAGGAATATTCATTGATAACAAATTAAAATTCGATCATCATGTCATAGCATTAACGAAAAAATTGGCATCAGGATGTTACGCACTCAGAATTGTTTCAAACGAATTAAGTTCCTCTACGACAAAAATGGTTTATTACTCCCTGATCGAATCTCATTTGAGATATGGTATATGTTTTTGGGGATTCTGTAGCCAACATCTATTCCAATCAGCATTTATTTTACAGAAGAGAGCAATGAGATATTTGTGCAAGGTTGGAACACAAACGTCATGTAGGCCATTATTCATAAGGGAGGGGATTTTAACGCTCACTTGTATATTTATTTTAGAATCTGTTTGCCTGACTTTCAAAAAATATAACACTTCAGAATCTCTACAACAAGCAGGCCATATTACCCGACAAATTACGGATAGGAAAATACCACTTCCGATCCCAAAGACAGCTTTGACGAAGGATTCTTTAATCTATGAAAGTAAAAAAATGTATAATCACATACCCTCCACCCTAAGAAATGAGAATACATATAATAAATTCAGAAATGGTGTTAAACAGGCCCTATTAAAGAAAGCCTATTACAATCGGGAAGAATTTTATAATGACACTTTGTCAGAATCCTGATTTTATTTAATTTTATGTGATATGACTCATGTATTGTGATGTCTATATATATATATACATAAATCTGTTGTGTGGTATAACTGTCAAAAGTTCATTAATAACTCATTTATTTTACATACATATGCAGTAGTTTATTTTAATTGTTTGACATTTTAAAAAATTTGTGAATTGAATTATTTTGTTTTCCCTTGTACATTGTCCGCTTTATACAGATATATGTGCTTATTATTTCTTAGACATATTGTATCATATTCGTGAACTTATTTTGAATTGCAATTTGTTTATTTTTTAATATATATTTAAGTTAAGCTTTGTCAATAAGAACTTGTTTCTTCGACAATAAAGTATATTTTCTTCTTCTTCTTCATTTCGAAGCTCTACAAGCCTCCATACGAATGTTTAAGTCAAAAAAAATACAAAGGCTACCTTTCGTCGATTTTTCGAAAAATTTCGAAAAATACGAGTTAAAAACGACTAGATTTCCCAAAAATTTATCAAAAACGACCAGATTTCCATAAAAATTGATTAAAAACGGCAAGATTTCCATAAAAATCAATTGAAAACGACAAGATTTCCAAAAAAATTGATCAAAAACGACCAGATTTACAAAAAAATTTATCAAAAATGACTAGACTTCCATAAAAATTCATTAAAAACGACCAGATTTACAAAAAAAATGATTAAAAATGACTAGACTTCCATAAAAATCAATTGAAAACGACAAGATTTCCAAAAAAATTGATCAAAAACGACCAGATTTACAAAAAAATTGATCAAAAATGACCAGACTTCCATAAAAATTAATTAAAAACGACCACATTTCAAAAAAAAAATCATTAAAAACGAACAGATTTCCATAAAGTCCATATCAAAGCTCTAGAAGCCTCCATACGAACGTTGAAGACTCTACGACGACTTTGAATTTTTTGGAAAAAAGTCAGAAAATAAATTTGCTTGAAAATCGTCTTTGAGGTCGTCTATAAGGTGTCTAAGAGGCGCTGAAAACGGTGGTGTAATCCGTTTTTCGATATCTAGTATAGTTTTCCAGATATTTCATGTTGAAAATTCCAAAAAACCCCAAAAAGTCGCAAAAACCACCAAAAACCCCCAAAATTCCCTCAATTTCAACGAAAAAACCCATGAAGAGTCCATATCGAAGCTCTAGAAGCCTCCATACGAACGTTGAAGACTCTACGACGACTTTGAATTTTTTGGAAAATCCAAAGGGGGTACCCTTTCGTCGATTTTTCGAAAAAAGTCAGAAAATAAATTTGCTTGAAAATCGTCTTTGAGGTCGTCTATAAGGTGTCTAAGAGGCGCTGAAAACGGTGGTGTAATCCGTTTTTCGATATCTAGTATAGTTTTCCAGATATTTCATGTTGAAAATTCCAAAAAACCCCAAAAAGTCGCAAAAACCACCAAAAACCCCCAAAATTCCCTCAATTTCAACGAAAAAACCCATGAAGAGTCCATATCGAAGCTCTAGAAGCCTCCATACGAACGTTGAAGACTCTACGACGACTTTGAATTTTTTGGAAAATCCAAAGGGGGTACCCTTTCGTCGATTTTTCGAAAAAAGTCAGAAAATAAATTTGCTTGAAAATCGTCTTTGAGGTCGTCTATAAGGTGTCTAAGAGGCGCTGAAAACGGTGGTGTAATCCGTTTTTCGATATCTAGTATAGTTTTCCAGATATTTCATGTTGAAAATTCCAAAAAACCCCAAAAAGTCGCAAAAACCACCAAAAACCCCCAAAATTCCCTCAATTTCAACGAAAAAACCCATGAAGAGTCCATATCGAAGCTCTAGAAGCCTCCATACGAACGTTGAAGACTCTACGACGACTTTGAATTTTTTGGAAAATCCAAAGGGGGTATACCCTTTCGTCGATTTTTCGAAAAAAGTCAGAAAATAAATTTGCTTGAAAATCGTCTTTGAGGTCGTCTATAAGGTGTCTAAGAGGCGCTGAAAACGGTGGTGTAATCCGTTTTTCGATATCTAGTATAGTTTTCCAGATATTTCATGTTGAAAATTCCAAAAAACCCCAAAAAGTCGCAAAAACCACCAAAAACCCCCAAAATTCCCTCAATTTCAACGAAAAAACCCATGAAGAGTCCATATCGAAGCTCTAGAAGCCTCCATACGAACGTTGAAGACTCTACGACGACTTTGAATTTTTTGGAAAATCCAAAGGGGGTACCCTTTCGTCGATTTTTCGAAAAAAGTCAGAAAATAAATTTGCTTGAAAATCGTCTTTGAGGTCGTCTATAAGGTGTCTAAAAGGCGCTGAAAACGGTGGTGTAATCCGTTTTTCGATATCTAGTATAGTTTTCCAGATATTTCATGTTGAAAATTCCAAAAAACCCCAAAAAGTCGCAAAAACCACCAAAAACCCCCAAAATTCCCTCAATTTCAACGAAAAAACCCATGAAGAGTCCATATCGAAGCTCTAGAAGCCTCCATACGAACGTTGAAGACTCTACGACGACTTTGAATTTTTTGGAAAATCCAAAGGGGGTATACCCTTTCGTCGATTTTTCGAAAAAAGTCAGAAAATAAATTTGCTTGAAAATCGTCTTTGAGGTCGTCTATAAGGTGTCTAAGAGGCGCTGAAAACGGTGGTGTAATCCGTTTTTCGATATCTAGTATAGTTTTCCAGATATTTCATGTTGAAAATTCCAAAAAACCCCAAAAAGTCGCAAAAACCACCAAAAACCCCCAAAATTCCCTCAATTTCAACGAAAAAACCCATGAAGAGTCCATATCGAAGCTCTAGAAGCCTCCATACGAACGTTGAAGACTCTACGACGACTTTGAATTTTTTGGAAAATCCAAAGGGGGTACCCTTTCGTCGATTTTTCGAAAAAAGTCAGAAAATAAATTTGCTTGAAAATCGTCTTTGAGGTCGTCTATAAGGTGTCTAAAAGGCGCTGAAAACGGTGGTGAAATCCATTTTTAGATATCTAGTATATTTTTCGAGATATTTCATGTTGAATAGTCCAAAAAAACTGAAAAAGTCGCAAAACCCCACGAAAAACCCCCGAAAACCCCATTTTTTCAACGAAAAAACCCATGAATACTCCATATCGAAGGTCTAGAAGCCTCGTCAGTAAAATTCCCAAAGTTAAAGCACGTACAGAAACAATAAAGCGCTGTGACGTCACATTTGCTAAACAACTGCGGACAGGACTTTAGTTTTCAAAGTCTAGCCAAATTTAATGATTTCAAAATGAAGGTTTTCGGATATAACGTATTATTTTTCAAAAAAATAATTATATTTAATCTGAATGCAGATTCGTGGTAGATTTATGTTGAAAGATTTCCTTAAAAAAAAAACACACAAACGCGAATCAATAAGGAATGCACAACTCGAGAAAACATGATTCAAACATCTCCTCCTCCTCCTTGAAGAACCAATTAATTAGAAATATTCATCGACCAAACTCCTTCGGAACGAAACTCTAGGAAAACATTGAATGTAGAACGTGTTTGCCAAGTCAAAGATCCAATTACTCGACTTTTACTTCTTCGCAGCAAACTCCCGACTCGACATTTATTCGTTTGATCAGCCTCTCCGAGTCTCTCCAGTCAAAGTGTGGCCGCCATTCACAACCCAATCGTCGAAGATCCCCCCCCCTGCGCCTAATTCCCCAACATATTCACCTGCACGTCTCTGAAAACTTCGGGATTCAACTCTCCCAGACGATTCCCGCTGAGCTTCAACACCCTCAGCTTGCCGATCTCCAAGAAGATCCGCGGCGTCAGCTCCTCGATGCGGTTCCGCTGCACGGACAACACCTTCAGCTCGGGCAAGTACCGGAACGTGCCGCTGGGCAGCGAGTTGATGCGGTTGTCGTCCAGGTAGAGCTCCCGCAGCCTCGCCAGCCCCCTGAAGTTGTGGTCCAGCGGCTGCGTGATGTTGTTCTGGCTCAAGTCCAGCACGTCCAGCCTGGCGAGGCCGTAGAAGAAGTGCATGCCCATCTGCGGCACGTTCGACTTGGTCACGTGGATCTCCTCCAGCTTCTTGTAGCTCTGGAAGACGGGGCTCATCGTCAGGGCGTTGGGGTTGTCGTCCGGCGCCGTTATCTCGATGGTCTCGGTGTCGAGGCTGACGTTGTTGAGGTTGAGAGGCCCCACCAGGCCGCCCTCTTTGCAGGAGACGGCGAGCCGGCCCTTGTGGTCCAGGTAGCAGGTGCAGGCGGTCGGACACAGGGCCCAGGCGGGCCAGCAGCTGGCCAGCAGGAGGAGCAGCAGTCGGGGGAGCATCCTAGAAAGGAAGAAAGGGGAATCGGTCTCTTCCAGAGAATTTTTTTTTTACATTAAACTTCCCACGAAAGGAGACATCCTGTAATGTTCAGAGAACATCGAGAGAAGCAAGGGAAAGGAGGTAGGAATCGGTGTTCTTTTTAAATTTCTGAAGGTCATGTGCCTCGGGGAATGTGTTCCAGAGCCTCGCTGTTCGTTGGATGAACGAGTCTTCGAAAAGAGATGTTCTGCAGGTCACCAAATCAACCACGAAGGGGTGTGAAGACTGGACTTGACGGGTTAACCTCGAAGAGACCGCCAAAGACGGAACGATTGTTGATATTTCAGACGAGCACCGCCCATGAAAATATGTATAGAAAAGAGATAGATCGCCAATGCATCTAAGTCGTGATTGAAAAGAGTCCAACGATTCATGAAGAAATGTGTTAGAAAACCTAAAAAGATGGTGAGGTCCAATAATTTCATACGAAATATAGCCGAATTGTGTTAAAATAGTGGAAAAAAGCTTGTTGAAAACCTAAAAAGACGGTGAGGTTCAATAATTTCATACAAAATATAGCCGAATTGTGTTAAAATAGTGGAAAAAAGCTTGTTGAAAACCTAAAAAGATGACGAGGTCCAATAATTTCATACAAAATATAGCCGAATTGTGTTAAAATGGTGGAAAAAAGCTTGTTGAAAACCTAAAAAGATGACGAGGTCCAATAATTTCATACAAAATATAGCCGAATTGTGTTGAAAGGTTGTTGAGAACCTAAAAAGATGACGAGGTCCAATAATTTCATACAAAATATAGCCGAATTGTGTTGAAATGGTGAAAAAAAGGTTGTTGAGAACCTAAAAAGATGACGAGGTCCAATAATTTCATACAAAATGTAGCCGAATTGTGTTAAAATAGTGGAAAAAAGCTTGTTGAAAACCTAAAAAGATGACGAGGTCCAATAATTTCATACAAAATATAGCCAAATTGTTTTAAAATAGTGGCAAAAAAGCTTGTTGAATATCGAGGGAGCTCAAAAATTTCTACAGGAATCAAATTGTCGTTTAGGCGCACATAATGAGGCGCTGCCTGCGTTGCTACCATGAAGGTTTGCACGAATTTCAATCGCGTTTCTATATCTTCGAAGCTTCAACTGTACTCCGAAGGAAAATAAAAGGGGCCTGCCTATATCAACTCCACCAATTTTCATATCTTTCATGGACTGACAAGTTGATAACGACATCAGCTAGCAACTCTCCATTTTCTTCTTCTCTCTCTCTATCTCCCCTATCTGTGTCGTCTCATCGTTGTGGAAAATGATTGATATCAAGGGACTGCGTCGTAGAAGGGACTCTCTTTGGAGTTTGACTTCTTTTCGAGGGTACTTACGGCCTGTTTGGCGTTAATAACGTGAAAATTATACTTGAAGTTTTAATGGAATCCAGTTTCGTACGAATTGTTGTGAATTTCTTCGAATTTCCTCCAGCTGGGCACGGAATATAACTGGAGGGCATTTCGGAGCCGCCCTACTGGGTCTCGTCAAGAGTTTGTTGTAGATTATTCGAATTGTTTCACCAAGTCCTCCAAAAAAAAACGTGAAAGCTGCCATTATCACTATTTCATTTGGCATGGTGGAAAGAAATGTTTTCCCGGACTTTTCGGTCAATTTATGATTCAGTTGCATGCCGGAATATCGGATTATCCGGTTCGGCGTGCCCAATAAAAATCCCGAACATGGCCGAAATCGGCTAATAAAGCGAGAGTCAAAAACAATGAAAATGTCCGTCGACGCCTTTCTGGAAAATCCAGTTTTCCACGGTGCGCACGGCCGAACGCGATACAAGGAAAACTCATCAAACGTTCGAGGCGACATCAAATCCGTAATAAACAAGTTTTATGGGCGAGCAGATCCGAATCAACAGATTATAAATAATGAATATTTACGGTGACGTTAAATGACTGCAACGAGGATAATGGACACTCTCTCTACTCCGGAGCGATTAATTTCGGCGGAATTCACATCCGATATTGATAGACCTCCGCCCCTTCCCAAATTAACCCCACACGAACGAAATTATTCGTTTGAAAGATATTTTTTCTAATACTAATAACTAAAATATTTGGTGGCCTTTAGCACCTCCGAAAACAGCACGCATCTCCGTTATTTTTCAATATTTTTCTAGAAAAAAGGAACTAAAATATAGCTGAAAATATACTTTATTATGTCCAGGAATTTCAAAACATTCTATTGATTACTTTTTTCTGAAAAAAATCGCGAAAATCGTCTACATATTCCTGGGTTAAACGGTATAGCACCTGCAACACCTGGTATATCAAACTGAGACCTAAACTTGGAGTTCAAAGAGAGTCAGGAACGATTCCGAATCATTCAGTTGATCCACTTGAAATACATCTCGTCTCATCCATTTCACGAAACAACACTTTAGAGAGATTATAGTCTCAATATAAGTAATAGAATCTGTTCAAAGCGAATTCAACATACGCCGGTCGGTGATTCGATCCGATGTAATTGTGATTACCCGTCTAGTATACAGATACCTGTAATATATTCGGAAACAGACTATTCCATTTGACGCATGTGGAATGCAAACTAATCGTGATTAACAGAAGTCGGATCGCGTATAAACGTATTATAGTTGGAGGCTGCTATGGACCATTTTCTTCGGGAAAATGCAATAATTGAATAGCAAACAACAAATTCGACACCACTATGATTTTAATTAATCATCGAATATTGATTCGATCCCTAAATCATCAACTGAATAACCAGCAAAAAACTGGTGCTGTGTTTTAATTTATTTATTGAGTGTACAAAGCTCAGTTGGATCAGATTATTTTTGTACGTGGAAGTCAAAACATCTATTCAGCACTTTCGGAATGAGTTTCGATGTCGAAAATGAAAATAGTCGACGAAACAGAGCCACTTTCATTTCGTTAAAATGGTGAAGAGATGATCGTTGCATACAAAGCCGAAATGTTAATTGGACTCTTCTCTTTCCATCTCTCTCTCTCTTTGTGTGTTTCATAGAAAACGAACAAGAAGGATCATCGTAGAGGGGAAGCTTTGAAATCAACTCAACTCGAGTCAATGAAATAAGCACGTATAGTTGTGTCAACTCTGATTGTTCGAGAATAATGCCTATTATTACCAAAACGTGCTGTATATTGTGAAATGAAAATGTTCACGGACTTTTCCACCGAATCATTGATAACGTCAACGGGTGAAAATGTATGGAAGCGAGAAATGCTCAGATTAAGAGGAAATTATCGAAATTCACTCCACAAGATTCGGTGTGGGATACGTTTATGTCCAATAAAATAGAAAGCCCCGGCGATGGGGAAAGTAATAAGCAGAAAACGATTCACGATTCCTATTCGACCCAGAATATCAAGACTCATTTTTCCTCAAACCACCAAGGAAATTTATTCCTGAGGATATTGAACGAGAGATCGGACGTTACGTGTGTGTAAATTGTTTGCTTCCTCGTTCAAGATCATCTTTCAGAAATCTCCTCAGAGTGATTCCGAACTCGTCGCGAGTTTCTGAAGGAAGGAAGAAAACAACTCCTTTTCCCACAACAATATTTGGCAACTCACGAACCCCTTTCGACAATTTATCGTGCGTTCTCGCCGTGTAAAAGCAAACTAATAAAAACATGGAAACTTACGAGGCCAGTGGTCGAATATATCATGAATCACAAACAAGAGCATGTGTTTACAGTAACTTTGGAAGTTATAGTGCGAATAATTTGATTCCGAAACTAAGTTATGGTACAAGATCGGGAACGCAGAGAAAAACGAGTTGCTGGTGAAAGCAATGTCAGGGCTACAAGGTTTTTCATTGCTGTGGAACGCACGGTGTATGTTTGTTTCCTAGCTGTCAACGAAGTCTTCGAGTAATTAAAATAACAATTTCGCCGTATCAACTTATACTGCAGCCTCGCTCGAATTGTGAGTAGCCCAATCAGACTCACAGTTTGCTTGTTGTGGGAAGTTTTAATCGAAACCTGGTTAGCCGTGGCTAACAGAAATTAATATTCGCACAGATTTCCCCGGCCACAAATGGAAAATGTCAGCTAGTTTTATAAATTTAAAGGTAAGCATGTCTGTCAGTGGAATCGTTTGAAAAAGCTACTTCATCATACCTCAAAATATAATTTTCGAACGAAAAGAAGCTCGACTGAAAGAGATTTCTACCTTTTCGATAAAGCCTTACATCAATTTTCTGGGCTACCTACCTCCGTTCTTCTTTCCCCATTACTATCCTCTGAGTCTTTCATGATTTTCATAATCCACAATATCCGTCGGATCGAACATGAAAGAAAATTGACTGCGGCCGAGGAAATATAATAATCGTACCGCCGACAGATGGCTTCGTTCTTCGATCTCCACACAAATTTCCCCCAATATCACGATGAACGGAACACCATCGTCGCGTTTATTAAAAAGCAAATAACCTGTAGAGAATTTCGATGTTTCAGCAGATAAATCGAATTGCTTGATATAAATTTGATACCAATGGTCAGTAATATAAACGGAAGAACTTTACAAAGTTGGCAGCGACGTTTCCTGGATCTGTCAACCGCCAAATAAATCGCACTTTTAAAACTGAAACTTCAACGTGTCATCGTGAACAATTGAAGTATGGCTTGCAGGCGCTATCTCTCTCTCTTTCTTGTGCACCGATGAATTATTTCTTCGGTTTTCAGGCAATACCAACTAAAAAATACGTTTGTCGTTTTAATTTATTCTGTTCAGGCAGGGTAATCGTGCGTCGGCCAGTATTAATTGATCATCCCGCTCACTAACAAGTGTATCAGTCGATGATAATCGTGATTAGTATTCGGGAACATCTGCCGCTATACCTGCTGTTTTCCTCGTATACATATAATTCCATCGTTATTAGCAATCAGGGCCGCAAATATATACGATTAATAATTTATTAGTCCGAATATTCGACTAATACTGATTATATTAGTTTTCGGATTCCAATGGATGCCATGCATATTTATTCTCAACATAATAATTAGTTGAAGCTGCAACGAAAAGTTTTATCGCACTATATAGGGAGATTCATGAGGTATAGTCTTTCCAATATCAATTGCAGAACACAGTTATGCGAGGAGTAATCAATATTTAATACACGCCCTGTATAAACGCATGGCACTCACGCCAAAATTAAGAAACAAAAATAATGATTAGTACTCGTGCGAAGTCAGAGAGGCCGCCAGGATCAACGTGGACTCGAGTTATATGTGTCAACATCCCTTTCGACCAATGAAATCAGTGAATCAGGCAAGCATTGGCACTTGATTGGTCGAAGGGTTATGGACACTCGGAAGCTATAAATCATCTTTTTTACTCAACAGATTGGATTGTCTGGATATCAGTGGAGTAGTGTGGGGTGTTGAATTCAGAAATTTTATTGAAAAAATCGAAATATGGCGTTTTGGAGACCGTGGGCGAATGAAAATGATTGAGCGCTAAACAACGGCGTAATAATGATTCGATTGCCTTTCAAGGAAAACTTTCTCGCATATGATTTCAAACGTATTTATAAAAATAATAAATTCATAAAATAAGGTATCCCCGCCTATGGCAGATCAAACAAAATTGTCCGTAAGGGTTCGGAATGAGTTTTCTGTAATTGATATTGGAAGGACTATACGCTACAAATGAAAAAAAAAGTGTCAGGCTAATATTGAATCCAATTTAGCTCCTACACCATTGTATACACACAGAGTGTTTCTCAAGCATCAACTCGAGAATATTCTAGTTATGAGACGAAATTCCCGTGTCGTAATGAAAATTCACACCCGAACCCGATTCCGTACGAAGCTTTTTTGCGATTGGTTTCTCGCACGATCATTTAGGAGCGATATCTCGAACACGGTATTCCATTACTTCGTGCCGGTTTGTTAGAAACAGCCTTCGAAATTGATCACCGGCCGTCCATTGAGGAATCGGGATGAATGAGACTGACTCTAAATACCTGTCATTCGAGGTTTTATGCGTTCTTCTCGATGTATGGAGGAACACGTTTGGAAAGAGGCCAATATTTTTATGGACGCTTTTTGTGTTTCATTCACCGACACGTTCACGCTTTTTTTTTTTCAGTGTCAGTAGAATTTTGGGAAGGGGGTAGAGAGTTCAGATCGCGCTCGATCATATACAAGGTGAACTTTTTTCGAAATGGTGAATATTGGTGAATGCGCGCCATTGACATTTTTTTGTGAAATAACAAGAAATCGTTAGGAAACAAGTTTGAAATTTGAGTAAAAAAGTTGAATCGTTCTCCCACCAAGTAATACGCTCTTTATGTTTTTCCTTTTCCTATATATTATCAACGCAGTAGCTCATCACGATGAGAATCAGCTTTGATGTGAGGAACTCAATTTCCCATCGAAATTACTTTGATGCCCTTTGAAAAGGAGTATCGGTATTTCATAATGAAAACATCAGGGATATGAAATGTGGGAAGTATTTTTCCAAATTCAACGCCAGCAGAGAAAACCTCAGTCAGTATTTCGTTCTTTTTGACGTTTTTTCTTTTCATTTCTCTGCGACCAAGTCGTCTGATTTTAATTTCAATTAATTTTCTCATTATACTTCCACAAAGAGTTGTCATTGAGAAACGAAAATTCTCATGGCAATAAAATAAATACTTCATTAAATTCTATTTCAAGCGGCTTGGCACATTTATAACAAAAATGTCCACCAATTCTGGAAACAGGAGCTGTAAAAATATATAAAATACGATTTCTCACAATCTGTGTCGATGTTGCCTGAAGCTCAACTCGTTTTTTCGGCCAATGAATACATTATGAAGCAGAACAAAATTCTACAATGAGATCAGAAACAACCAGAATTTCATTTAATGTTGATCCAACAATAATGAATAAACGAATGGCTCATCGAGTGCATACAAGAAATTACAAAGCAGTTTCTCTGTGTGAAATCGCCGTAATAAAGAGTCCACTTCTTGGCGGATAAAAAGAGAACCAACGATTACAAAGACTACAAAGAGCTGCATACCGTTCCCATGCAACTTCATTGGACTCCACTTTTTCATCTTGCACAACGGCAATTGTCATCAGATGAAATGATGCACTTTTCCGTTCCAGGCCAATTGCCAATTACTCGAAAGAATGTCTTTGTCGTACTGGGATTATCTATAATCCTGTTTGAATAAGGGAATTTTGGCTCAAAACGGAAATAGCAAGGCGTGTCTCTTGTTACTCCTTTAGATTTTTGTCCATACCCGAGATATGTTTTTTCCGATACTGTATGTTGTTTATATAAAACTCACCTGGATCGAGTTAGAGAGAGAGATGAGCTGGCCAGATTCCTGTAACAAAAGGTCCATTTATCATATAAATAGCTGCGGGAGAGTGATAATTGGGTATTTTATTTATAAACACTATAATCGTGTTACATTTTATTGTCAATATTCGGAATGAATGGAGAGACAGTGAGTATAATAAGCCGTCTGAACGCCAGATGGACTACAAGTCGTTACGTCGTCTAATCGAATTAGAGGAAGAATTGTATAATAGGTGACAGCAGCTCAAAGGGCTTCTTCAATTCGGGCGCTGCTTTTGACAAGCAATTATCTCAATGAAGTGTCGAGAATTAACGCGAATGCGATCCTTTCCCATGCCCACATACCATATGGCGCCCATACCCTTCACACGATTTGTTGTTTATTTCCCGTTCAACTCTCGTAATGAACAAAAAGACCGCTAAATCGAAAAATAAATATATACCAATAATAAATAATACACTAAGTAAACAGGAAAACTGAAAGACATTTACTGGAGAACTCGATTCTCAAACACTACCGAGACCTTTACGGATCACCCTGTATTCATCTCGACTTCATTACCGAAAACTCCGTAGACCCCCTACCAAAATAGAACAACCGGCAACATCGCTTCTCTGTAGACCTCCTAAAAAGTCGATTAGGCAACACCGCCTCGCATCGAAATTCGCCTCGCGGCTCAGCGAGAGAAATCCATCGAAACGCATAAAGTTGAACGAAAAGGGGCGTGTCGTTATCAGCGCACGCGCTAACTTCGCCTTATTAGGAAGAGAAATAAAGAAAAAAAGCTGGCGTTAACGGGATTCGAACCCCAGACTAATGTCTAGCAGGCAATTATGCTACAAACTAAACCACGCAGACATTACACATATTCACTTATTTATTGCATATCAATGTTTTTGTTGAATTCCGATCAGAATTTTAGAAAATAGGCTCTAAAATCCGTTTTTCGATATCTAGTGTAGTCTGAGAATTATTTTATGTTTGAATTTTCTTGTTTAAAAGTTCAATGAAATATCAAGAATCCAGATTCTGGGCAGAAAAAGTCATGGAAAAGCTCAAGCCAATGCTCTGGGAGCCTCTATTCAAACATTGAATGTTGCGAAAAATTCATTAGGTGGTATATTAGTGTATTTTCGATCATTTTCACGAAGACTGTATTTTCCTGATTGTTTGATTGGAAGTAGGGCCAGTTCTACTCTGAATTACTGTGAGATTTTCACGAACTCCCGACTCATTCAAACGTACGCTTAATGGAATTACTAATTGGAAAAACCTGGCAACTTCAAGTGTCCCATCAACTGATTGAGTCATTACACGAGGTTTCAATTAAATGATTGCACGTGTCACAATATACCACGTAGGTACGTACTTGAATAATGAATAACTATACTTTGATTATTTTTCTTCCAATTATAATAATATTATGTGTCGAATCATCAACATGAAAAACACACGCAATAAATTTACTGGTGCATCCCTTTCACAATTCGTTCGTTTGATTTCCCAATTAAACGATTACAATCTCAACCGTAAAAACACACCGAGGAAGTCATAAATCAGAGAGGGAGGCTTTTTCGAACTAATTTCCGTTGAAATATGCATCTTTTCGCTGTTTGATTATACAGGATCGAGTATGGGTAGGTATAGGAAGGCTCGCTCGAAAACGAATATTCATCGAGACGAAATCTGTTGGTTTTCTAATTGGGAATTGAAGGAAGAAAGTAGGCGTTCCATCGAAAGCGAATTAATGAAAAATAAATCTCTTTTCACGAATCCTAATGGGATTTCAGAACTGGAATTATACTTCGACTGTTATCTCGAGTTCAAAACAAAAAGTTATAATTAACTAGTGGTGTATTCGTCTCGAGTTTATTCGAACAAATGAGGGCATACAGTGTGTTTTTTCGTTAAGAGGAACGCCATTTCTATGGAATGTATTCGGTAGTTTTGAACTGGAAAAGGGGTCACCGCCAGCGCTGAGTAGTGTTTTCTACGCGCCCCAACAATATAATTCATCAGGACAAAACATGTTTGTGATGGGACAAAAGTAGGAAAAACAACATGAGGCCCCCAGCGCGTGCCATACAGAAAAGAAGAATTGAGGAAAATAAACGGAAATCTAATAGAAACGAAGAACGCTTTACCTCGCCCGCGATATGATTTATTATTTACGTTTTCCGGTGGAGTAGCAACTGAATTACCATCTGCGATCTATCGTGCGATGTTTCGCGGTCTTCTTGTGGTCCATCCTCATCACCCGAAAAGGAGCCAATCAAAATTAATGAGATTCACCTCGCGACAATTCGCCATTAGACGTTTCATTGCCGTCGTGAATCATTTGATCCGCCGAAATACGATAAAGTGACCTGCCGTCTGTCTGGAAGCACCCACGAAATATGTAGTTATTCCAACTCGAATGAAATTTCCCAACTTTCATTGAAAAGTAGCGCTCGCAATGGCGGCGGGCGCTAATTCCGGTTTATAACCGGAAGCGGGTGTGCGTCTAGGCTCTCCGAACGACATCACGCTCAGCCGTTCTGATCCTGAATTATCTCACCGAGAAATTCTTATCGATTCGACAACAATACGTGATTTTGCCTACTCGGCTACTTGTTGCACCTGTCAAAAGGTCTTCGTCAACTGGATATGAGGGTTTTTTTGCCGAGCTGGTTCGACAAAAAAGATCGTCGTCAATAAAGTGGACGACTGGTCTTTTTGTCAGCGGTGAATTATACGAGAATCCAGGGAAAAGTGGAAGTCACCACGTCGAATCAATTTTTTTTGGTGCCCAGTCTTTCAGACTCTCCATTACGAACATTAGATGACATCAATCAGTAGAGGAAATGCAGCATATTTGGGATACTGCAGTTAATTTGGAATACTTAGATATATCTAAATAATTATAAAGGTCATCGGTATTTTTTTGCCGTAAACATAATTCCGTACGTCACACGAAGCCATCGAGTATTGAAAACAGGGCGCCATCAAGGGAAGAAGACAGCTGCTTTGAAAAAAAAAATCGGTAAAAATACAACCGGTGATAATCATTTAGTGTAATTCTTTTAATCTTCATTGTAATTATTTGAACTGTTAAGTGACCTTGTTAGTTTGTGATGTTACTATGATTTTGTAAATATAACTGGAATTAAAAAAGTGTCATAGAATTTCAGCTAAGGATGGTATGTTTTTAATTTAAAATACCGAAAGAGAACATAATAAAAGGAGGTTCTTGTAGTGGTTATGAGTCTGATGTGTTTATTTGTGATTACTGCAAGAATAGTAACTAAGAATAGTGAACTATAAGTTAAAAATAAGGACTAATCTGTGATTATTTCGACTGATTACTTAATTAGATGTTATTTTAGTTTATTTTGTTCAGAAAAGTTTGATTACTAAAGGTCTTGATACTATAAAACTATTACAAAGATAAGAAATCTATTAGTTTCTAAGGAAAATTGTTATCAAATATAAAAAAGTGAAAATCTATTATATAATTTGGAATACTATAATATATTCCAAATTACCTGCACCCCAAGTCAAATCTCAATTTTGGAGTTTTTTAGTTTGAAAGACATTTTGATAAGGTTTTTGGTTTTTGTTATGTTTGATTTTTTTATTATTAAAGCTCAATAATTTGTGGTTCATTCAATGTATTTTTATAGACCTACCCCTTTCGTATTTAAATTTATCCTCAAAAAACAAACTAGTATTCCAAATATGCTGCATTTCCTCTACTTTTGGGCGAGTCGTATGATCTTTTGTTTCCCACAGGGATTCTCGAAAAGTGAGATCAATAATTCCGATTGGGTGTTTTATTAAAGTAGACATTGTTTACAACGACGTGAAATCGAAGAAACGCATTTTTCATCAGGACTCACTCGACCTACTGAATTATAGAAGAGTCCAAGTCTCGAGCGACTCGGCCCTTCTGGATTTTATTACTCACCAGCAGCGAAGATAGAAAGAATACGAGCCACTGAAATAGTAAAAGGACTTTGGTCGAATGAAAAATGATAAATGGTTAACGGAGTGCTTTCGACGATTCCCGCAGTTGTAAATAAAGAATGGGGTCTCCTGGAAATACGTTATCAGTATCTAATATTGTGCAAATTCTAACCTCAATAATGGGAATAGATGGAAATTCCACACGCACCCTGTGGAACACCCGATTCACTCTTACAACACCGTCTTCGATTCCCTCCAGACACCTGATCGCTTTTTTCCCCAACTCGTGTTCACGTCTGATAGTCACGGCGTGTCTACCATGTCTATGACGTCACTGGCAAGTCGCGACATTTTCGCAATCCTTCAGGAAATTCGCAGGCCCTCGCGAGATACGCGAAGCGTTACGAGGTGGGGTCGGTCGGATCGTGGGAAGATTTCTCGATTGTTTATTGTTCCATCAGTACAGTGAAGTTTCAAAGAAGAAACATACATGAATTCTTAGTCTCATATTTATTGGAGGATATTATAGATTTGTAAACAGTGTGAGCCCTGGGCGAAGGGATGGAATTGCAGATATCGGTATGTGGTTTTAGGAGAATTACGCCTACAGACATTCCATGAACTGAAACTTGAACTCCGAGTGGAACACTCCAACTCGAATTTCATCCAGAGATAACATTCAGTGTACGAAATTTGTTACTTCCGCGATGTATCTGGACCCACACTGGGGATGATCTTCGAGTTGACCAAGAAAAAAAAAACGAAAAATTCGAATATGACAAAGCGACTAATGATGATGCAGATGAAAAAGCATCGAAGCTGCAGAAAGCGTCTGTCTATCTTTCTATTCTTTGAGAGAGTCACGAAACCGCTTCTCAAACAAATTGGATCGACTTTCCTTGAATTTTTTGCAAGTCGCGACATTTCCTTTGTATGTTGGAATTAGAGGAAAGGGAGAAAATAATGATGTGAAGTATCCATCGGGAAAATCAGTCACAATAATCTTACAAGGTGATATGTCAATCATCGAAAGATCGTTCGGGAAATCAATAACTCTCTGGAGTAGAAATTCATCGAGTCAAGTAGCTTAATATTCTGAGAAACTACTTGACTTGACTTGAAAATCAATCGCTACAATTTATATACTCGAACTGTCCCGAATATTTCTTAATTTGCAGCAGCAAATGCGAGTGGAATTCAATTAGCTCACTACCATCGCCTCTTCTGTTCATTACTTCCATTCCTGCGTATATAGGGCGATTTAATTGCGACTTAATCAAACACTACACAGGTATAGTATACAACGTCTGAAACGCAGTATACAATTTCAAGAAAATGAGCTGTTTAGTTACATTTTCAGCTGAAACAAATTGCAGACGAACGTTTCGAGCGGGGAAAATGTCTACGAATAATTCACGACACAGTGGCTTGTTTCGATGGAGTGTATTTCTCCGAGACATTCGTTAGCGGATGAATAATTTTAGAATGAAAAGGGGTCGTATTCCGACACTACGGAGTCACTTGCAACACCATCCCTCGTTTTGTTTTTAAACTCGACATGAACATTCAACTTGTTTTGTGCAACGTGAGTAGCATGAGCAGTATCGCGTTCACACTCTCTCGAGTGCAAATCTGCCCTGGGTGTTCCTATTGAAAACATTCCTAACCACCTTTGTGACAATTTTGTTGAATAATTTTCGATAAAAATAGGAATCTATCAGACTCCACCGTAAAAATGTCATGACCCTAACATAACCTCAACAATCACGGGCGCGTTCTCGATCGCTTCCTGAATTAAAAATGGCAGCGATTGAGTGGGAATTAGCAGACACGACATTTCTCTGCACAACTCACTCTCTTGGGAACTCCTCGGCGAGTACCAGCTGCTTTTCGTGTAATCGTCGGAATTTTCCGACTGAAAGATATCCTCCTTGGGGGTGAAAACCTTCAACGAAGACTTACAGTTTGTTTATCTGTCTGTGCACGGCATCTTTCAAAGAGATATTTGGATGGAACGAAGACTGTTGGGAAATCTGATTCCCGCTAATATCAATAAATTGCGATTGAGTTTAATTTGAAATTGATCTCCTTCATGTTGTCCCTTCCAAGGTCATATAGTTATTGGATATCTCACAGATCGAGTTTCCTGTGGTGTCAAATTTCTTCTCAGGTTTTATTTGTTATACAGGGTGATACGGGTAATGAATTGAATCATTTTTTGTTGTTTTTCCACGTCAAATTCGCTGAACTTGACGAAAGTGGCGGATTCAAAAACAGGAGTCGTGCCAAAGTGAAAGTTTTCTCTTTGTGTAGACGATAAATCAATGGAGAACCTTTCAAAGGGCATGAAACCAGAAATCTGGATGGAAAGCAATTTCCCCGTGAATTTCCTGCGAAGCAGCGGCGATAATGGGGAGGAGCAATTAACACATCTCCTTTGAACAAATATCTTCCTATTTTTCTCATAATTCATGTGACAAAGACGCGCCGACAACCGACGAACGCTGATCTTTTGTTTGCCCACCAATTTTCCACGCAGAGCTGAACGCGGAAAATCATTCAAAATCAACATTTCTCATTATCTCGATTGAGGTTTCGCCGCGATTGATAATTTGTTTGCGGTCGAATATCGCGATGACGGATGGAACGATCCGGGAGTCTGGAGTTTTGCATCGTTCGTTCGAGAATCAATCCAGAACTAGTTCGAAACCAAAACGAACAACATCCCAAATATACTCCGAGCAGTTATCGAATTTCATGAAGCGCGCACGACCTACCGATATTTACTTTCGGACATTAGCTATTCCAAACAAAACCTCTTTTCCTGTTCCATACCTTTCCGGTCATAGTCACGCCCTTACTTACGGAAATTCGAGATCGCCAAACAGTTCGATGTGAATATACGCGACGGATGGTAAACAGTTCTCATAAGTATCGAATGTCTGTTTTCCTATGAAAAAAAAAAAAACAACCGATGACTGGTGATTTTCCGATAAACAATTTTCAACCACAAATAAAAAAGCTAGAGAAGCGAATCCGAGACACCCTGTATAGACAAGAAAATTCAATTCGATTCGAAAAGGATTGTAATTATTTCCACACCCGTACCGCGAGTGTAATTTATGCACATCCACACAACGTACGATGATTATCCCATCCCAAAAAGAAACGATACGACAACGTTAAACGGAAATAAAATTGCCATACGTACGCGAGAAACAAGGTACAAGTGATTCCGAGTAGCTGTTTCGAACTCAATTACCAAACCTGTCCGGGACTAGAATACTCCTAAATTTACTGCGATAGCTCACCTCGAGATGAAGTATACCTTCTAGATTTATTCAATCTCGCATAGGTTTACGTCTTGCGTTACGTTTCACGTCTTACGTTACGTTTTACGTCTTGCGTTACGTTTTACGTCTTACGTTGCGTTTTACGTCTTACGTTACGTTTTACGTCTGGGGTTACGTTTTACGTCTTACGTTGCGTTTTACGTCCTACGTTACGTTTTACGTCTTACGATGCATTTTACGTCTTACGTTGAATACTTCGTATAATCAATTTGATTCCTGTGAGCCTATCCTGAGTGCTTCTGAGCCCTCGGGACGTACGAGCGTTCCTGTATGGACCTGGTCGTGCTCTCCCGAGGCCGTCGAACGTCGTACACGAAGCGACGCAACGCAATCCTACGCTCTGGACTCCATCACGTCAGGCCGTGTATTCAATTAGTGACCGCACCGACATCGAGATGATCGATGGTCGATGCTCTGATGTTTCATTAATCGCTACGACGAGGCTCATTACGGCCGACTTGTTCGACACGATCGTGTCGTGGGCTAAACGGGGATCCGTAACCGTACGCGTAAGGAACTGGAGCGCGTAAATGGTGATGGGAATTTCAAAGGACAGAAAATAACGAAGTAGGAGAAATTATCGGTTTTGGAATGAAACAGAAGCACTAAAACACATCCCCAGTATATCATTAATGTTGGTTTATACGATTTATTTCATAAAATGAAATAATTCAAACGAAAACAATTCAGCTACAGATTGCAACACTCTGTATAACGATATCATTGATTATTATGATATGTTCTGCAAGATCGTCATATTTCTTTCACTTTTTTAGCGACAAGTTTGAAAATCATCACCCTGTATAATAAAACAACACTATTTCTCGATGAATTCGTACAAAAGCGTATCGGTAGTGTCATCTATCGAGGGTGGGATGCAACTACAGCATCAGAAAGACGAACGAGAGAGAGAGGTAATGGGTCAATAAGATGACGTGTTTGCAGAAAACTGTAGTAGACGGCAATCTTGGATCGTGGACCGATAGATGGAGCCTGTAAAGCGAAGCAAGCAAAACAAAAACGATTGAAATCTTTCGTGGATAACTGTTTTGGAGAAAAGGGGAGTAAACTTTGAAATACGTAACCAAAAAATCTTTCAGTTAGCTACTCTTAACTTTCAAGTACCATTTCCTGCCTATCATTTCGTCTTACGACAATTTCCAGAAGGTTATTCGTTGGAATCACCACGTGCAAGAAAGAAATGTTCGTACGTACGAAAAAAAAAATCGTCACATAAATAACGAATTCTGCTTTAGTCTGTGGATCGGGTGTCATCTTCACTGATTGTTTTCATATCTGGTGCATGTATATGTATCCGACAGATTTTTATTATTATTTTTATAACATGGCGACCGTAAACCGACTGTGTATGTGTATGCATATCATCATTACATGTGCCGCACATATTAAAGGCATTAGAGGCCAACATAAAAAAACGAAACGCATACACAGTCGCCCCCACAAAATATTATTACAGTTAACTTGAAGAGGAAAAAAAAGTGTGGGTTCTGTTCAGTTTCAAAAAGAGTCTGACAATGTATGTTTACTTATAATGAAAAATTATGCCAGTGTACCCAAAGAGAATAGTATTAGGAACATTATTCTTCTAAAAAGAAAAGAATACGATAAAAAGTATGTTACTCTCAATACTTTCAAGAATTTTTCTACAAAATTTCATGACAATCGGTTGAGTAGTTTTCGCGCGAGAGTCTGACAAACATAGTTGGAATTGTCGACAATGCAAGAGGGAAAATAATTGATAAATTCAGTCACACTCGTGATGCTTCCGGTGTTCCGTACAATACGTAAATACTTTATAATGAACTAATTTAGCTACAAGGTCCGCTTCATCAGCAACCGTAATAGTCTCAAGCACACCGTTGCATTCAACTATCATCGCAACGATTAATACGTCATATCGACAAATAAATTCCAACATTAAAACTCAAACTACCAAACAATCCTTTTTGAAAATTAAAACCCCACCTCTCGCGTTACGTTGATAAAAATCCTCTCGAGGCCAGAGAGATGAAGTAGGAGAAACATTTTCCCCTCTGGAGTCGGGAAACTCATTTGTGACGACGGCAGGTGGTCATCGTTTTGCTCCCGATGACGATGTTTGTTTTTTGCGGAACGGGGAAAATAAGGGAGAGAATCGGTCGTGATTGCAAACGGGAAATGCTTCAGTGGACTAAAAGGAAAAGCTCGGAGTGCGAGATTGAAAGGATTGTAACGCATTGATTTGAATCACGATGAGGATTTTCTGATTCTGATTGGTCTGTTACGTCACAAATCAATGATTTATTCTCACAGGCTGAATAGACAGTGGAAACTACCTGTTTCGAATAAATAAAATGCCAAACATTTAGGTTGTTCTGTAATTTTACCTCTATTCCATTCTCGTCTTTTTTTTTGAGTGCCTAAACACAATACGTTCTAACAATTCGCATTTCGTAGAAACCACGGCTGACTATAATGCGTTTCTTTGTCCCGAAAAGTCCCATTTCAATCCAGGGCTGCGCCTTCGATACTAAATCTGACGGATTATATTGAATACGTGAAATTTTGTGCCGTGCTTTTGTTGCCCGACCGAATTCTATGGATATTGTCATGTTAACTTTACTATTATATCAAATAAATCCCATTCGAGTTTACTCCGCCAAAAAAATCTATTGAAATCGGGAGCAACAAACGCTGAATCCAACGATCGAATCCTGCTCAGTGATTAAAATGACTGCTAAATAAAGTCAGCTGTCATAATTGGTATTCAGGTAACGTGAAGCCGAGTCTGAACACATGTAGAAATTATAATTGGGTTCAGTGCACTCTTCAACAATTTGGATTTCGAACAGAAATGATGGTAAAAGTGTGGAAGCCGGTCCTGGAAACAGGTAACGTTCCCCCCGCTGTTTTACTCAATGTTGAACATCCTCTAAAATGCCCGTTTCGGTCGAACGGCCATCTCTAATTGGCCGTGACGACGAAAAAAATCGGAAATGACGGTGAACTGTATCCACCTAAACACAATATGGAATTTTATGTAGATTTTCTGACAGCGTCACTTGAAACAAAACAAAACAATAAGGGTTGGGGCGATATTTTTTTCGTTACGTTCAAAGCCGCGCCCACGATGTTTTTGAATATTGAAAAGTGATGCTTCAAGTTTCATGTTCAGTTCTTATTAGATATCTATTATTCATTGTGGGATAAGGAGAGATAAATAATGTGTCGTTCAAATGTCTATATTAAAGCAATAACTTCAAAACGTTGCCTAATTAATATTCAATTTGATGTCACTATAAGTCAAAAATTGTGTTTTCAGAATATCTCGGAAAAATCTATACGAGCGGCAACAGCGCACACTCTCGCAGCTCTCCTTCTTGAAACGAATAGACGAAAGCAGCGTTAATGAGTTCGATAAAAAGCTCCTGCAATCAGCTGCATTGACGCGATTTTTTCTTTTCGTTGTTACAATCAATTTGGATTCGATTATATCAAATCGAATCATGATCATTATCGTTTCCGGTGACGCCGGAAACTTGAAGAAACACTTGGATAGAAATTGTGAATGCAAAGAACGTCGAAATTAGAGGTAATAAGAAGGAAATGGGTACCGTTCGTATGTACCAGTTCAGGTTGTGGGGATTAAAAAGAAAAATTATTAGTTGCAGCACAAATACAAATTAGGGCTGTCAAATACACCGAACTTTCTCGTAATGAACCGTTCAGTAATTGAAACATCAACGGCATTCGATTTCAAAGCCTGTAATTGTATTATTAGATCATTTGGAATTTCTTCTGGACAGAATTATACCCACGTTTATTACCGCCCACGATCGTTGAATCAATTAACCACGCTAAATTGAAAATGATAGTTCGAAGGTATTACATTTATATCTACCAGTTGCAGGAGCGCGTAATTCTACAGCTTTTCATCGATACCAGACGTTCTCTCGGTATAATAAAATACGATCTCAATATACGCTATCACTTTCCCGGATTATTTTGATTCCTAATATTATGTTTGTGTAAGCAAACCGGCGTCCTTGTTCTCAGTAATTGTGGTTTATACAGCTCATACACTTTCTCATACCGCTATCGAAACGAGTTCTTTGGGAAAATTATGAGTTTATCGATAGTCTCGCAAATGTGCGAACTTTTCAAACATCTAGACTAAGCAGATGTGGCGTCAAAGACGAAATATTAAAAATAAACACAGCGACGGGTTATTTCAGAGACATCTAAGAGGAGGTAAACAACAGATTTATGTTCTCGAATGTATTAGGAATCAGCGCATGCAGAGTATTGATTAGTTTGAAGTGATCCAATTGTCTTTTACGTAATTTAAAAATAACAAGCTCAAACTGGAAACAGGCAATTCCAATATGTTTCAACGTTCAGCAATCTAATTCTGAAGATTGTCGGAATTGAAAAAACATCACTATCCTTCCAACAGAACAGACCCACCTGATTTGAATAAGTTCTAAAATAAACCACGTATTGTACTTCTGAGTATTCGGGAAACAAAAAACCTCATTCGACCCTCTTCCATTTCAATCCGACGTAGCGTGAAGGTAAATCCGGAAAACGAAAACGCACTGCATATCAAATTATCTTTTCCGGCTAATCCACTTACTATTCATTATGGCATCCGAACGAAAGATCAACAGCAGGAATGGCGAATTTAATCAAATCAGTGCTCGGCGTGCGAGAATTAATCAAAATAACACTTTCGTTATTTGTTATTTGAAATATCATGGCTAGGCTTCATTTTTGTTTGTACTCACATTTTGATCCGAAAACACAACGCCGACATTTCTTCACGAATTCCATCTGTTGAGGACGTTGTAGATATCTCATTTCTTGAAATATTTCACACACACACATTCACAATAAACAAACAACACTGTGTTTTGAAAGATTTACAAATAAATATAACCTCTACCCTCCCGCCTCATTTCAGTCGACAGTGACTTCGAAATCGCAGAGCTTTTTTAATGTTGTGTGATCATTCTTTGGAGCGAAAAGTTTTGAAGTATCCTGCTGTTTCAGTATGGAAACGAATTCCAGGAATAAATAATCGATAATAACGAACAACTCCGAATAAAAATATAATTACGTAAGAAGCATACTAATGCCATCTATCAGTGTGCATGACAACGAAAATTCACGATATTTCCAAAGTGCCTTTTAGAGATGTGCAAATTTTTACGAGAACTCACCTTTGGATTAGTGATAAGTTCACGTTTCCATTAGATTAAATTTATGGTGAATGTGCAGTGATATGGAAAATTGGCGGCTAGATCATAAAGTTAATTTGCAAAGGTGTAATTTCGGGATAAAATTTAGACAACGTTAGTACGAATTATTTTTTTTCCCATAACTATGACACGGTGCCAAATTATTAAATGTAACTGCATTTCAGAATGGAAAACAATAATTTCATTCTAGCGTAGACATTATCGACGAAACAATAATAATACTGGGTTGTTTTGTTTACATGTCATTGAACTTGGAAAATCTCGATTCATTCTTTCTCATATATCCATTCTGGTGACCCACATAAAACTCCCACAAAAACTACAACCCTTCATGGAGAAACTACCCCCATGAAACTTTACGCCCACCCACCCTTATGAAACCAATCTCAGTTTAGTTTCCACAGCACAGATTTCATTCATCCCTGAAACCCACCCCTCACCCCAAAAATTCACAACCCCCGCACAATCATAGATAACGAAACAGAAGCTGGACGAAAACATGGTGGAAAAGTGTACTCACCCTAAAAATCAGCTACAGCGTCCGCAGCGAGGCACATCCGAAGTTCCAAACTTCACTCTAAGCACGTAAAAAAGCACGTGAGCCCGTCGATAAACGATATTCGACCGCTAACGCTTCTAGTTTCATTAGAAACACTGCCGTGACGCATCAGTCCTTCATTTTCAAAACCCGCTTCGATTGTGGACTGCCTGCGCGGCGGACCGGTGCGCAGCACCACGCTTGCTGCGATCTGGAGAGGGTGCAGTTTTCGCATGTGTCGAACGTTTACCGTTCGGTTCGTATTTTGATTCGCACAGCGATTCGAATCGAATTTGTTTCTCTTAGTTTATATTATCGTTGTCAAATTTCATTAAATCGATTGTAACTTGGATGTAGACATTGTGCTGAGTTTAGTAATGCGTAAAAATAAATTCTCAATACGTTCGATGTTGCCCTTAGCTAGTATTATTGTTTGTGCTTTGCTATCGAATATTGTTGTGGCCGAAGTTCTCTGTCAGCAAATTTTCAAATCACTGTCTGAAAAGATCATATAATGAGTGTATTGATGCACAAAGCCGACTTTCTTCTTCTCAATACCACGTCAGACTGTTTATCAACAATATTAATAGTATATTATTCAAAGATGAATTATCGTTTTATTATTTTTTTTTGTAGAAATAACGAATGGGTGTTTATTTCTGTCAACTGTGCAATAATTAAGATAACAGTGTTTAAACTATAGTTTTTATTTCATAATTTCAATCGTTTCGACATTTCATAGATTTCTATATTGTTACTCTGAAAAATTGAAAAAATCATTTCGACACCACCCTGTACACTCTAACGTGATGGATTTATGATTTAAGGGATAAAACCGCCACCAGCCACCCTCTTTTTTTTCACAGAGTATTCCCTCAGGAACCCTCATAGCCCCAGGCTAAATTGTGTCATTTGAAAGAAGGTATCGATAGAAGGTGAAGTCAATATGTCGTTACTTTATTGAATGAAATTTTGTACCCGCATATAATGAGAAGCCGAGCGAGATTTATCAAGAGGTGAATGAGAGCATAATGATCGTTTTATTGAGCTGTAATAGTTGGAATATTTCATTTATTGATAATCGAAAATGTTTGATTGTATCAACAATATGAACAGAAATGCCCTTTTGCCGTTATATGGACGAACTAGCGAATTTTTCCTTCATGAAAGGGATTTTATTTTTCGAGTTTCTATCTTTGTGATTTGCCACGTTGTGCTGGACACCCTGTATAATAACAAGTGGGCAACGTAACTGTCTCAGCAAAAATGAGATGCATCTGGCAAGACGAAGCAGAATTTGCTTGTCAACTCGACGAAATGTATCTCTCAAGGTTGAAAGTCGATTCGATTCAAAACTTGTTACAGGTGCAACATCCCGTAGTGTTTGTAAATAATTTCCCCTTTGTGATGATGCTCGTGAAACGAACTTCGACTCATCAAATCAGCGATGAATTTCTAGGGATAAAAACACACCTCAGCAGGTTTAACGCCTCAATGAAACGTTTTTATTATCAAATAGCGATGGTGATGAAAATGCACGAATCAATCAAGAAAGTGTTCCGACGAGATTTTATCGTGTCGTCAAGAATTTCACGATGTCCTGACCCGATTTTAGCCGATAATGAGGAATTTATCAGACCACCAAAGAGCGAGAAGTAATTCTCCGCACCTCATTCGAAAATAAAGATAAAGTTTTCGAGATATGATGGCTGTTGAAAGATATTAAACCGATTGAGATGAACGAGCCTGGTCCATCCTATCTTGGAGGCATTTGTTAGACGCCAAGGGCGAACCCTTTTTTTTTCAAGGCGGGTTTGAATCATTAACTGAACTTGTTATTCTTCTTTTTAGATTTCTTTGTTTCAGAGGCGAGTTTGCCGCTGATTTGGTTCATGAATTCATCACTTTGTTTTACTTAAAACGAAATTGGAGAGAGTTTGAAATATTCAACTTATCATACAGTTGGAATTTTATTGATGATCATCCAAATTTAGCTCTTACAGCTTCAATTCATATTTTCGAAGATTTCTTTTTGTATATTTCGTACTTCTTCGGTTTACCAGGTGAAAGAAAATTGCGAATATTTATATTTCTGAACGAAATCTCAATTTCCATTGTTATCATTTTCAAATTCAATTCTATGTAAATGCCCAGATTTCTACAACTTAAAAATCAGCTCTAGGAATATAATGGAATGTCAGATCGATTTTAATAGACTCTGTGAAACTGAATTGAATGAGGAATTAATTAAAACAAAAGAATCAGAAATCGGAAGAATTTCCTCGCATAAATGTCTCGACAGAAAAACTTTAATCCAATCAACTTTATCATTCTGCACGAAATTGAATGAAACTTTGAATTTCCCTGTTCTATCTGCTCAGCACGAATAAAACTAATAACATTCTGATTAGATTGCTCAGAAGTGCATTGCAAGAAAAATGATTAGAATATTATGACAGTTTGTGAGCGTGTTTGACTGATGTGGCAGATTTGTGGAGAAAAGTGTATGCCCTGAAATGCATTCTTCAAGAGATACAGGGTGTTGTTCGAATGTACAAAACTTCCATACGATAATCCACGATTCTGTCTGTGAACAGTGCGAAACCTCCCATCGCTCTGTATACAAATTAAAATTCAACAATTCGCAATACCTCACGGGACAGGGTCCATGGAAAAACCACCCCAACGCCCCACAACCCCATAATCCCACTGGTCCATCCTGTCCCTTTTTTCGAAAGGGTTGAAGCCGTAGGGCGAGCGAATTTAAAAAATGTTTCATCCCTTCGACACGAGACGAAAGTGCGTTTGATTAGATCAAACGCTCCCCATCTGGAGAACACTCTGTGTAGAAGCGAACAGTGAGGTGGTTCGAGGTTCGAATTGGTGATAAGGGATGCGAGAGTGTTGAGAGTGTGCTAAGAAAAAAAAGAGGTGGTTCCCTACTTAGAAAGGCAGCCTTTGGCCGGACGTCTTGGAAGCTTGCGAACGGGAAAAACAAGACGAGAAGAGGACGAGCAGCTGCATCCGCACGTGGATGGCCCTTTGTCGTTCGGTTACGACGAGGTGGAAAAAAAATGATCTCGGGAGGGTCGGGACCGACTGCCCTAAAGAGTAGGGGCGGGCATCAAGCCCGAGAGCTTCCTTAATCTCTTATTTCAAACTGAAATGTTCGAAGCTATGGTTTCGTTGATTATCTCTCAAATTCATGCGTCACTTCATTAGATTCATTGTTACTGTGATTTCAATGTGTCCCTTTAGCGGGAGATTGATTTGAAAGCTACCTGGAATTTACGTACGATTCAGCAACTGTTGAGGGCAGTTGACATCGCGCTGTAAGGGCACCCCATTCGCAATTTTTGCACCCCTACATATTTAATCATAGCCCATTCACTCCCTATTTGTGCGTCGGAATATGTAGAGTTCACTTTTTCTATTTGTAGCATTGATTCGTACGTTATAATTCATATCAGTGAAAACAAAAAAAGAATTGTAGCCGAATCATTTCGACTGAAAATTCTATTTCAGCCCACATAATGCATTTACGTAAATAAACAGCTGAATGTATGGATCCAACCCCGTTGAGTTGTTTTCAAATTCCACTCACTGTAACAGGGAAAGTTTCACTCGAAGAGAATTCCAAAAATCTAGCTCGGATATAGACGATAATACGTTGTTGTCACCTTCTGAGCACTTCTTGTGTCAAACGGCAAAATCATTCACCGTTCCCAAAGAACGTAATTTATAGTGTGTTGTCAAAATAAACTCATTCAGAAACGTGGCTATTCGATTGTTCTCTGTAAATTCATCGTAATTAAAACTTCACTCTGCTGATGACCTGTTGCTGAAAGAGCCTAAACAGCGTCCAGATAATTCTAATTCGACTCCCGTATTCAAATTCATGCAAGAATAGATGGCATTGAAATTCGAGAAGCAATTCAAGATGAATGGAGGGCAATGCCAACAGCTGCTGCCAAGGGTAGCGAACAATTTCGATTCGACATAATGAAATTTGGGCTTTCAAAGCTTTAAAGAAAAGGTAATAAAGACCTTTTTAACGTCACCATCGGCTTATCTCCGTATGGAACCGTATGGTTGGAATTTACGGAAAGAAAAGTCGTTTTTTTGGCTTATTCCTTGGGTCGTAGCTTGAATAGTTTTTTCATGGTACACTTCTTCAACGTTTTTGCGCAAGGAAATTTTGAAATACAGCTGACATTATACGGTGTCCAAGGAATCTCAATACATTCTATCGAGTACACTATTTAAAAAAAATGGCGAAAATAGTCGTAAAACTTAGGAATGACGTTCAAAAATGGCAATTTTTTGGGGGGACCTTAACTAAAACAAACTCTGCTCTACGATAACCAAGCGATTTATTCAAACTATCCCACTCAATTCCAAAATTCCATCATTCTACTGGGTCTTCCTGAAAGTCTTGTTCTCGAACTTGATGGTGATGTCCCTCACTCTCATGTTGGGCGTCAAGAATTGCGCCAGGGTGTCGACCCCGTCTCGGGGTTGCCTGTCGAACGGATAGCCCATGGACCGACGGTCCGGGTACAGTTTATCTTTGAGGCCACAGTAACTGTCTGCGTCGTTACAAATACCTTCCGTGGATTGGTCCACCTGGAATAATAATGAATTGGTGTGTTGGAGGAGGTTAAGGAGTGGTCCAATTAGAGATTCACGGCTTAATTTTCAAGCTACTTGACTTGACTTGACTTGAAATCAAGTCAAGTTCAAGTCAAGTAGTTGTTTTTGATATCAAGTCAAGTTCAAATATGCATTTATCAAGTAGAGATTCACGGCTTGACTTGATTTTCGAGCTACTTGACTTGAACTCGACTTGATTTCAAGTCAAGTAGTAGTTTTTGATATCAAGTCAAGTTCAAATATGCATTTATCAAGTAGAAATTCACGGCTTGACTTCATTTTCAAGTCAAGTTCAAGTCAAATAGTAGTTTTTGATATCAAGTCAAGTAATGAATATTTCAAATCAAGTATAAAAATTTTCACGAGCTAGATTTTAAAAGTCAAGTAGTTTCTCAAAATATCAATCTACTTGACTTGATGAATCTCTAGGTCTAATGGGGTCGAGTCTGGGTATGTTGGTGGCCATTTGGTTTGGTATTGAAGATTACATGACCAAAAAAAGGGAGTGGCTTTTTCTCTTTTCCTTATGTGAGAGAGCTTATTCAAATGTTCATATTATTCACATATGTGAACATATACAAACGAGGTTCGTTATGAAAGTTGATTATTTTGGCAGTAAAGGGATGAATATATTTTTTGATAATCCGCCTTGTTGTCTTCGGGGAAATTACTCCTGAAAAACATTGCAAGTCATGCGAGAATTTCCATATTTGTATATTCGACGATGCGAAAAATGAATGATACTGAATAAAAATCTGTTTATGAAAGGCATATTTTGTTTGTGTAATCAGCAGAAACGTCTTTTGAATTATTGGCGAATGTTTGAATTTAACAAAACGTATTTTTCATTATTTATTGATTTATTTTTGCAGTAATTATAAAAAGTTAAACCAATAGATTCTAGACGACGTATGCATTTTTGTACAATATTTATGGTCAAGTATTGGAAATCTTGTGAAACAGCTCTAATAAGAAAGAGAAAAGTAATCTGCTATTACAGTATCAGACAGGTTGCATTTGCAGACCCCATTCCAAGCAAGAGAAACTTTAAATTAACGAAGTTTGTTTGACAAATAAATCTGGTCAAATATTCGCTAACAATTCCACGTTTCAATTATCTAAAATCACGTAGAACGTTTCAATTTAATGGAATTTCTATCATCCCGAATCCAATAACTAACCATGTTTCCGGATTATCCAGATATATGTATAATTATTTCAGTCCCATGTCAATAAAATAGACCGAAACTGATTACTGACAAACGCGCAACGTCATTTCTTCCAAGCTAACCTAAAAAAATCCCGCCATGACGTATGATGACATGTCATACTCACCCTGTCGTCTTCGTAGTTGGAAATCATGACGAACAATTGGCAAGCGTAGCCCTCGGCCGTGCCGATGGGGATGAGCAGATTGTGCGGCCATCCGCAACCGCAAAAGTTCGATTGGGCTCTGTCCTCGTCGATGATGGTGCTCAGATCTCTGTACGTCCTCTCGAAGGGGATCGTCACCGAAGATTGGCCGGAGCTACGTCTGATGTCGTTGCGACCTTGTTGTACTAGGAAAAAAACATAGTTTGTGGAAAATTGATGAACGTGTTTCAATGGTGAAGTAAAAGTGCGAGAATAATTATTGAACATGAATTCTAACTTGGGAAAGTCTGATTCTGATTCAAAAAACACAATTTTTCACTACTAAAACACTGATTTCTAATTCAAAATACGAATTTTGACCTAGAAAACACGATTTTTTATACAAAACCATGAATTTCGATCCAAAAACTATTATTTTTGAACTGAAAAACAAGTATTTTGACCCTAAAAATACAAATTTTCAACATTAATTCTGACTTGAGAAATTCTAATATTGATTCAAAAACACAAATTGTAACCTCAAAAACACCAATTTTGACCTAAATAAATAATTTTTTACCGAAAATACTAATTTTGACGATCAAAACACGAATTTTGATCCGAAAACATGAATTTTGACCCTGAAAATCTTAAATTTACCTCGAAAAACATGAATTTTCACCCTAAAAATACTAATTTCGACCTGAAAAACGTTAATTTAGGCTGAATTTCGACGCTAAACACAAGAATTTTTACTCAAAAACATGAATTCTAACCTGAAAAAGTCTGATTTTGATTTAAAAAACACAATATTTTCTTCAAAAACACTGATTTCTACTTCAAAATGGGAATTTTGACCCTAAAAACAAGAATTTTTATACAAAACCCTGAATTTCGATCTAATTCTGAACTGAAAAACAAGAATTTTGATTCTAAAAATACAAATTATCACCCAATAACATGAATTCTGACCCGAAAACGTCTAATATTGATTCAAAAGCACAAATATTGACCTAAATAAATAAATTTCTACCCAAAAAACATGAATTTTGACCCTGAAAATATTCATTTTGCGTCGAAAAACACGCATTTTCACCCTAAAAATACTAATTTTGACCTGAAAAACGTTAATTTAGGCCTCATAATATGAATTTCGACGCTAAACACAAAAAATTTCACTCAAAAACATGAATTCTAACCTGAAAGAGACTGATTTTGATTCAAAAAACACGAATTTTATCTTCAAAAACACTGATTTTTACCTTGATATGAGAATTTTGACCATAAAAACACGAATTTTTATGCAAAACCCCGAATTTCGACCTGATATTGAACTGAAAACGAGAATTTTGATCCTAAAAATACAAATTTTCACTCAATAACATGAATTCTGACCCGAAAACGTTTAATATTGATTCAAAAACACAAATATCGACCCAAATACATAATTTTTTGCACAAAAATAGGAATTATGACTCTGAAAACATGAATTTTTATCCAAAAATAGGAATTTTGACTCTGAAAACACGAATTTTCTATCATGTAATACGTATTTCGACCCAAAAATATTAATTTTGACCCTAAACACACTGTTTTCGATAAAAAAAAAATCACGAATTTTCTCAATTTCGAACAAAATACATACAAAAATCACGCAATGCTTGAATAGTGAAGTAGAAAAGCAATAATAATTGTTAATATGGAATTATCTGAATTAATAAAAAATAATGTAGTGTGTGAAAAATCGATAAACGGTGAAATAAAAAGGCGAAAAACTCACAGTTGACGGTGAACTTGTCCAACTCGATGAACATGTTCTTCTGGTCCCTGAACAACCACGGGTTGCCTCTCTCGTCCACCTTGGGCGCCAAGAAGATCCTGCACGTGCCTCTCTTGTTCCCCCCGGACGCGTTCCGGACGGCGATCTCGTAGTCGAATTCGGCGTGCTGCAAGTGGGTGAACCTGACGAAGACGTTGCCGCGCGTCTGGAAGTCCAGCCCGTGCGAAATGTTGACGTCCGACTGCTGCCAGAAGGTGCTCAGGGTGTTGGGCTCGCGACGGCCTTGGGTGCGGACTTGGATGTCCTGGATTTCTATCCCGGGGTAGTTCAACTGGAACGGTTTCAGGTGATTTTTAGGTTCCGTAAGGGATTTTCAATAAATTTCCACTTATCGTTGACACATATGGGAGTTTTATGGAGTTTTTTGTGGTGGGTTTTGTATATTTTTGCCCTAAAACATTAATTTTGACCATAAAAATACTAATTTTGAACTGAAAAACACTAATTCTGGCTCTAAAATACAAATTTCGACTCTAAAACCACAAATTTTTACCTAAAAAAACTGATTTCTACTCTGAAATACGAATTTTCACACCTAAAACACGATTTTTTTGCAAAAACATTAATTTCGACCTAAAAAATACTAATTTGGACCTGAAAACACAAACTTTTGTACAAAAACATGAATTTCGACTCGAAAAATACAAATTTTGAATTGAAAAACATTAATTTTGACCAGAAAAATACTAATTTTGAACTGAAAACACTAATTCTGGCTCTAAAATACAAATTTCGACTTTAAAACCACAAATTTTTACCTAAAAAAACTGATTTCTACTCTGAAATACGAATTTTCACACCTAAAACACGATTTTTTTTGCAAAAACATGAATTTCGACCTAAAAAATACTAATTTGGACCTGAATACACAAACTTTTGTACAAAAATATGAATTTCGACTCGAAAAATACAAATTTTGAATTGAAAAACAAGAATTTTGACCATAAAAATACTAATTTTGAACTCAAAAACGTTAATTTTTCCTGTAAAATACGAATTTCGACGATAAAAACACGAACTTTTACCCGAAAACATGAATTCTGACTTTAAAAAATTCAATTTTGATTCAAAAACACAAATTTTTACTTCTAAAAAACTAATTTCTACTGTAAAATACAAATTTTCACCCCGAAATCACGAATTTTCATGCAAAACCATGATTTTTCACACAAAATAGACTAATCTTTGAATTGAAAAACGAGAATTTTGACCATAAAAATACTAATTTCGACCTTAAAAACATAAATTTTTGCTTCAAAGCACGAATTTCTACGCTAAAAACACGAATTTTCGCCCAAAAACATATATTCTGATCAAAAACTATTCAAAAATACTGATTTCTACTTCAAAATGAGAATTTTGGCTCAGAAAATTCGAATTCTCATTTAAAATCACGAATTTTGATCCAAAAAATAATAATTTTGAACTGAAAAACAAGAATTTCAACCATAAAATGACCAATTTCGAGGCTAAAAACACGAATTTTCACCCCAAAACATAAATTCGGACCTGAAAAAGTCTTATTATGATTCGAAAAACACTAATTTCCACTTCAAAAATACTGATTTCTACTCTCAAATACAAATTTTGATCCTAAAAACACAAAATTTTCATACAAAAACATAAATTTTTACAGAAAAAATATTAATTTTGACCTGAAACGCATTAATTTTGTTTCCAAAATACGAATTTCGACCCTGAAAACAAAAATATTTGTACAAAAACATAAATTTCGACTCAAAAAATACTAATTTTGAACTGAAAAACAAGAATTTTGACCATAAAAATACTAATTTCAACCTTAAAAGCATTAATTTGTCCTCTAAAATAGGAATTTCGACGATAAAAACACGAATTTTTATCCAAAAACATGAATTCTGACCTGAAATATCATTATTCTTGTCCAAAAATACTGATTTCTACTCTAAAATACGAATTTCGAGACTGAAAACACGAATTTTCATACCCAAACATGAATTTTACTGCAAAAAATTCAAATTTGGACCTGAAAAACATAATTTTTGGATCTAAAATACAAATTTTGACCCTGAGAACACAAATTCTTATACAAAAACAAGAATTTTACTCAAAAAAAATACAAATTCTCAACGGAAAAACACTAATTCTGGCTCTAAAATACAAATTTCGACGCTAAAAACACAAATTTTTACCTAAAAAAACTGATTTCTACTCTGAAATACGAATTTTCACACCTAAAACACGATTTTTTTACAAAAACATGAATTTTGACCTAAAAAATACTAATTTGGACCTGAAAACACAAACTTTTGTACAAAAAAATGAATTTTGAACTGAAAAAGAAGAATTTTGACCATAAAAATACCAATTTTGACCTCAGAAACGTTAATGTTTCCTGTAAAATACGAATTTCGACGATAAAAACACGAATTTTTACCCAAAAACATGAATTCTGACTTGACACTGATTTCTATTTTAAAATGAGAATTCCGACTCAGAAAATTCGAATTCTCATTTAAAAACACGAATTTTGATCCTAAAAATACTAATATTGAACTGAAAAATAAGAATTTTAACCATAAAATCACCAATTTCGAGGCTAAAAACACGAATTTTCATACCCAAACATGAATTTTACTGGAAAAAATTCAAATTTGGACCTGAAAAACATTATTTTTGGATCTAAAATACAAATTTTGACCCTGAGAACACAAATTCTTATACAAAAACAAGAATTTTACTCAGAAAAATACAAATTCTTAACGGAAAAACATAAATTTCGGCTCTAAAAACACGAATTTCCACAATTTCCTGGGTCAAAAAGTGCGATTACTCACTTGGCTCTCGGCGTATCTCGGCAAAGTAGCCTTGAACCTATGGAACAGGTCATCGATGAAACCGTGCCACCTGTAGAAGATCGGGTCGCGCATAGCTGTGGCGACGTCGCCCAAAACAGCGTTCTCCTCCTGCAGGCGAACGAGCTGATTAGCCGCGCCCCCATTCCAGCCTACAAACTCACCAGATTCCTGCCGTCCGGATCGTGAATGAAAGCTATAACGTTGTGGCCCATGTTGTGCAAGTTCCCGTACAATTGGGAGTTGATGGACAAGTCGGTAGCCTCGACGATGTTGCCCAGAATGTCGATGCCGCCGAACTCGTCCAGAACCACCTCCTTGTTGTTCCTCTGCGGAGGGAAACAAAAATAAACACGTGCAAAACGCGTGGAAGCCTTCTTCTCACGTCCTTGACTCGCCCCGAGCTGATGGCGCTGTAGATGGTGTCCCTCCACCGCTTCAAGTCGTCGACGTCGACGAAGGAGTTGTCGATTTCCCTGCGCAGGTCGCGCATCCTCTGGTGGGCCACCCTGGCCGGGTACGCCCTCCCCGTCACCGTGCGGTCCAGCTTCGGGAAGTAGGCCTCCTTCAAGGGGCTGTCCCAGTCGACCAACCGCTCGACGCGTTTCAGCTTGTGGCACAGCCGCTCCACGTTGTACCTGGCGATTATCTGCTGGTGCATGTAGTAGAACAACTCCCCGCGCCTGTTCTTGTTCACCACCTCCGCGGGCCCGCCCGTGGGGTACACCAGGTGCCAGTGCCAGTGGTGCAGGTTCACCCCGATGTCCTCTCGGAAATAGGCGAGCCGGTGCTCCTCTTCCAAGTCCGACGCCGTGTAGTCCTTGGGGATCTCGATGGGGTTCTGCGAACAAGGGAACTCTCGCTCGATTCCACCTGGGGCACCGACAGACTCACCCCGAAATCACGAATTTTTATGCAAAACCATGGTTTTTCACACAAAATAGACTAATCTTTGAACGAGAAACGAGAATTTTGACCATAAAAATAGTAATATCGACCTTAAAAACATTAATTTTTGCTTCAAAGCACGAATTTCTACGCTAAAAACCCGAATTTTCACCCAAAAACGTATATTCTGACCAGAAAAATTCTAATTTTGTTTCAAAAACTAATCAAAAACACTGATTTCTACTTTAAAATGAGAATTTCGACCCAGAAAACACGAATTCTTATTCAAAAACATGAATTTTGATCCAAAAAATAATGTTTTCGAACTGAAAAACAAGAATTTGGACCTTAAAATCATCAATTTTGCTCTATAATACGAATTTCGAGGCTAAAAACACGAATTTTCGCCCAAAAACATAAATTCTGACCAGAAAAATACTAATTTTGTTTCAAAAACTAATCGAAAACACTGATTTCTACTTCAAAATGAGAATTTTGACCCAGAAAACACGAATTTTCATGCAAAAACATGAATTTTGATCCAAAAAATAATGATTTCGAACTGAAAAACACCAATTTCGCTCTAAAATACGAATTTCGAAGCTAAAAACACAAAAATTTTCACATTATGATTCGAAAAAACACAAATTTTCACTTCAAAAATACCGATTTCTAGTCTAAAATACGAATTTTGAGTCTGAAAACACGACCTGGGGCACCGACAGACTCACCCTCAGCTGCTGGATGTTCTCCCCCACCACGCTGACCTCCTGTCTGGCGGCCCCGATCACCTGGTTCTGGACGAACTTCTCGGGGAAGCTGCTCACTATGGAGGGGATGTTGAGGTGCTTGGTGTCGTCCCGGTGGAGGAGGGCCACGGAGAAGGCGTACACGAAGAGGTAGGGGTTGACGCGCTCTCTGGCGTAGACCGCCACGGCCATGAGGTCGTCTTTGTTTCGCATCTCTGCGGGGCGAAATGGAGTCATTTCCACCATCCACCGAAATAATAATTTGGACGAGTAAACTCACTCAGAAAGATGTCTATCAGTTTTCCAGCCAATCTTTGATGCTTGGGGATGAACAGAGAGAATGCTTGGTCTCTCTTCAGGTCCAAAATGTCCCCCAGAGGGGGGATGGAAATTTGGTTGACGATCACTTGTTCCTCGGCTTCTTCGCCGAATCGGTTGACGATTTGAGATGCGAACGATTGGTATTTCTCGTTCTGCAAAATAACACGAGGAAAACCAACAGATAATCAGAGGAAATGGCTGGAGAATGTTTTACCAAGTATTCTGGGGGTACACTGATCATTTTCTTCTTTTTCCCACCCTTCAACAGTGCGACAGATTCTGTCGGCCTGTCGAATAAAAGAAGCAAATCTTTTTCGTTCACCATGTTTCTTTTCTTCACTATTTCTTCACACGAAATAACAACACTGAAGTGATTGGCGAGTGGCTATCAGGCTTTATATACTACAATTTCATGAAAAATAAGTCATGAAAAACAATATGTTATCGAGGAATTTCCGCTGTTGGTGGTTTTCTAACTACCGATAACGTCTAAACAAAGATAATGAAGCTGTTTACGGAAAAATATTGATTTCCTGGGAACTAAATATTATTTGTTGAAAATTTGTTCTTTCTGATTTTCACTGATACGTATTTTCACAATAATAATCATCCTTGAACTTGATTTGGAACTAATCTATACCCAAATTAACCCGTTACTACGCCACTGCTACGTCTTCAAATCATAATTCGTACCTGTAGGTTATACAACCAACATTGCAAGTGTGAATTAGTGTGTATCCATTTCATTTGCGGCAATCTTTTTACATCGACTATGATCTATGAAGGATAAAGTTGGGCTTTATGGAAAGTGGAAACAGGAAAGATGGCTCAAAGAAACAATATTCACTATTTTACGTTTATTCTCCTGTCATGATCTCCAACAGAGCATGCGTGCCCTCTGTAGTACAACGTTATAATATAATCAAGTGAGTGTAACAAAGGACGCTGTAAAGTATAGAGTACGAAATGGTTCTCATTGCTACCGATTGATGGCACCTCTGCATGAAGGAAGTGATTTGACAGGTATAAAAAGTGCTGAAAAATTATTTCACAACGAAGGGTGAATGATATAATAGTTATGAGTAACGCATGATTGACGAATTTTTAATGTTTTCATCGAATGTATGCATCTAATAAAAACCTATAAATGTAAGAGACATATGTATCGAAATGATGAAATGAATTTTTACTTTCCTCTGTGTAGATAAAACAACATCCCTTATTTCGAATACATAAATATACAGCATTCGCATTTGTTCATTAAAACTACATCAATGTATTTTCTAAACTTATATTTTTTTACAAAACCTTGCAAATTCATTTATATAATGTTAGTTTGAAGCAGAATAAAACCCTCCCATTCACTTCTTTGCCTTCTTCTTCTCTGCCTCCTCTTCCTTTTCTTTTTCAATCTCATTAACATACTTCTCGATAGTGTCCCCGTCCAACATAACTAGAGGCTCCCCATGTCTCATCACAGCTATTTCCAGGTTCTTTTGACCGGACTGCACCACCTCCAAAAGAGCCTTGATGGCTAATTTAACGGTGCCCTTTTCAGTAGCCACTTCCTCGGGCGTGTAAAACTTCTCTAGAAATTCTCTAACAGTCTTTGCAGAACGCCCTGTAGCGTTGGCTTTCCACTCGTAATAGATCCCCGAGGGTTCGGTTTGGTACAAATGGGGCTTGCCGTCGTAATCGAATCCCCCGATGAGACATGAAATGCCAAACGGTCGCCTACCGTTACTCTGTGTGTACTTTTGCTTCAGAGACGCGATATATCTGGTGATATACTCCAAGGTTACGGGGTCTTCCACGGTCAGTTTGTGACTTTGACACTCGATTTGCGCTCGGTTGATCAGTATTCTGGCGTCCGCTGTGAGGCCAGCGAAAGCCATCACTACGTGATCGTCCAAGAGGCATATTTTTCTGACAGTTCGCTCTTCCTGTAGTTTAGCTACCGACTTTTTCTCCACTCCGAGAACCACAGCACTCGCACCGCGAACACCTACCTGTGCAACAAGAACACAAATATTGAATAGTCATCGTCTACGATGGGGATTTTTCGACTTACGGCAGTGGATCCTTTTCGCACGGCTTCCTGTGCGTATTCTACTTGTAGCAAATGTCCATCTGGAGAGAATACTGTTATAGCTCTGTCGTACCTAGCAGACATTTTCAACAATTTATCGAAATAAAGTTAATCAGCGGCAACACAACCTTAAAAACGCTTTGTAATTCAGGTTTTGACAGAATTGGCAGTTGGACACAAACAAACTACGAGCAATCAATGACGGAGTGACAACTGACAAAATACAAAGGAACTCTAATATTTTCTTTAAAGTGATTTATAATCATCTGTATTTTGAAAACCGACAATCGAAATATTTTGCTTCGTTTTCTTAAAATTTCGAATTATATCAGCAGCTAACTTCATGCCTGTATCAGCTGTTAACTGTCATTTGTTGTGTAGTTCAAAACATGTGTCAAAAAATTCCGAGCGTGCTGTGACTTTCCGCTGGAACTATTTGAAGTTTTAAAATGCATAAAATTGCGCAACAAGCATTCAAATGTTTCATTAAAATCCGCCCGACTCCTTCGAGATATCAAAGAAAAATCGTAAAAGCAGTAAGCCCAATCGAGCATTCAATAAAGACATGGAGTAACCCACAAACAAGGTGGAAAAGTTTTTTGTATCCCGTAAATTTTTTATTGGGGCTTAGCGTATTACATTGGCTAGGATTTAAAGATGAAGACTTAGATAAAGACACTGAAATGATAATGACGCTTAAAAGGGCTATATTGATGCAACAAAGGGGAGATTTTGATACAGCTGAAAGCATCCTACATCTAGCACTTCGAATGGCCCAACAACAACAAGACCACCAAGCAGTTATTTATTGTTTAGATTTGATGGCGAACTTAGCATTCGATCAAGGCCTTCTGGATAAAGCGGAAAAATTATTCATTCATGTTTTAAGAAGTCTCATTGGTAAAGGTGTAAAAAAAGACAGTGTGGAGGTTTGTCAATTTTTCTGTTCTGGGTGAAAAAAGTGCAGGTTCAACTTTCAGGTAATCCATATTAACCTCAAAATTGCGAGAATTAAACAATTGAAAGCAGATTTTGATAAAGCTGAACTAGGTTTCACATGGTGTTTGGAGCAGATAGAAAAGCATAAAGATGACACACCAGCTGCAAAACTGTTATATGGAGTGGCCAATGACTGGTACGCTCAATTCTTGATGGATAAAGGCGATTACAAAACCTCGCTCAAATTCCTCGAAAAAGCATATAAAACTTGCATTGAAACCAACGGGGAACAGTCCAACCAAACTGTAATATTTTTGAATGATTTGGCGACAACAAGCTACAGGGTGAACGATTTCAAGCAATGTGCAAAATATTTGAGGGAAGGCATAGAGATCGGTAAAAACTTGGAGGACAAGTCGGATTTGGGGATTTTGACTGTGAATCTTGGTTTGGTTATGTTGGAATAGAATATTCTTGATGAGGCGAAAAAGTTTTGCAAAGAAGCTTGGCATTTGGGTAAGTTTGGTGAGCTCACGTAGCGATTTTATAGAATTCATGTTGGTTTTAGGTAAAAAACATGGAAATTTCGAGATTGTAGAAGAAGCAAATTACTGTTTAAATGAAATAACACGTGTACATAACGGGAATTCGAAGAAGTGAAAAAGATTTGTATTTATTTGAGCCAATAATCAATCGAAACTATGTAAATAAATCGAGCTGTGATTATAAATTAATTTGTTGTTGTTGTGATTAGATATGAATAACAAAGATAATAAAAATATACAAAGAAAAAAAAATCGTTTATTCAGTCTATGACACAAAGTTAGGAATTCACTCGTACTCGGCAATGATCACCATCATTCCGACTCCAGCAAGCATGGCGGCAACTTGCAAAAGAGTTTGAGTGACAGACGGCTTCTCTTCGTCCAATAATTCCGGGATAACGGACACCAATGCTATATAAATAAAACCCCCGGCGGTGAAGGGAAGAATCCATGTAGCCGCCATTGCCCCAGAACTATTCTGAGCCAACAAAGATATGCCCGTACCTAAAATTCAAGTTATCATTTTGGTTAGTTTGCTCACCTATTTCAGCCCTAAAAACACGAAATTCATAATATTATTGTGAGGAAACTATTATTTTCCACTCTCAATTTCGAAATTTCACCTTCATTTTCGGTCAAGACTGTACAGCATCCTTCAAAGAATCAGCATGTAAACGTAATATAATTGTCAACTGTCATATAATTTTCGCAAATGCCAAATGGATTCAACTTGCGTATTTGCCTTATGGTAATATAAAATTCTTGATTTTTGGGTCGAAATACGTGAGTATATACAAAAATTTCTATCAAAATCCAGATCGCACGAAAAATATAAAATGAGGTTATGTCGGTTTAGAATTTTGGTACTTGCCTGCAATAGCACCCAAAGCTGTGGTCAGCTGAAGAAGCATGGCGTTTCTTCTACTGACACCCGATTGAACCAAAATCGCGAAATCACCAATTTCATGAGGCACTTCATGTAACAGTATAGTTATAGTAGTAACTATGCCTAAAAAAACCAACAACTTTAATTCGTCGGTCCAGCTTGGAAAAGAACAACTGTACCTATGGCATTCCCAGCTAGATAAGAGGAACCAATAGCTAAGCCATCAGTGAAATTGTGGCTAAAATCAGCAGCTAGATTCAAATACCCAGCCACTTTGATTTCTTTAGCCTCACTCTCGGCTGCACCTTTCTTCCCAACTTTCTCACTCTTTTTCGAGTCCTTACTCTGAGCATGAGAATGGCCGTGCCCTTTGCCCCCCTTCATGATCCTCACACTTTTCTCGACAATCAAAAATACAACTATCCCAGCTAGAACCCACAACCCGACTGACAAATTGTGGGAGTGTTCGTGCCCGTCCTGATCGTGGGAATGGCTATGAGAGTGGCTGTGACTGTGATCGTCCACAGCCATCGCTGCATGGGGGATGAGATGGAGGAAAGCATCTCCAAGAAGTCCCCCTGAAGCGAAGGCTAACAGTATCTTCAAAAGAGGCTGACTGCTCTCCGTGTTGTCCAATGGAACGAAGAACAGTATGAAAAACGGCGCAGCGCTTATCAATAACGTTGATCCCATCGCGTGTAGCCATAAATCCTGACCAGTCAATGGCGCCTGTTTGGGTTTTGGTGGAGGCTGAAGGTGCTCATTGGCAGCCTTGGAATACTTGAATGCAGGTGGCTCATCGTGAGAGTGTCCGTGATGATCATCGTGGGCATGATTATGGGAAAAACAGGTGACCACTAGCAGTGCCAAGACTGTTATCGACAAAATTCCCTTCAACATGTCGACTATTTTGAGTAAACACTAATGAGAGCTCTAGTCTTTTCGAACTTATAAGTACATTTGTGGAGGATGTTGATTATAATAACGCGTAAAGTAATCCGAAAGAGATACGCATCACATACACATCATCTAAACTTCTAAAAAACATAGTTTTTGAGGTTATGCCAAACAGAACAAAGAGAACTGTCAGTGTCAAACAGTTGATGTTGACACTTTGACTGTGGCACCACTGTGATTATTACACAGCAAAAATTCGAGTGACAAGTTGACGTCTTCTGTTATTTTTGTCTTGTTTTTTTGTCATTTCATCTTCACTATTCGCCCAAGTATTTTTCAAATTCAAGAAAATATGGTTGCTACCGAACCCGACGTCGAAATGAAGAACGCCGATAGCCCTCCGGGTCTGGAAGCCGGAGATAGCAAACGGGATACCGATGTGCAAAGCATCCTGGAAATTCGCGAACACGCAAGACAAATCGAAAAATCCGTAACCAGCAAAGAGAACCGTTTCATCCTGCGAGTGTTGAGGTGCCTACCGAACACCAGAAGAAAGCTCAACGGCGTAGTGCTCAGGAGTCTCATCACGCAAATCTACCCAGTAGCCGAGCGAGAAGCCCTGCTCAACTTCATCGAGGAAGCTACAGGGGAAGTGGACAGCACCCAGACGCGAGCCAGGTCAGCCACCAAGTCTCCTCTGGCCGAAGTCGATGCCTACGTGAATCTGCTCATACTGGTACGCCTCATCGATACCAGCAAGCTGCAGGAGGCCGAGCGGTGCTCGCAGGCGCTCATGAGCAAGATCACGGGCCAAAATCGTCGCACGCTCGATCACATCGCGGCCAAGTGCTACTTTTACCATTCGAGGGTTGCGGAGCTGTCGAACAAGCTCGATTCGATTAGGGCCTTCCTGCACTCGCGTCTCAGAACGGCGACGCTACGGAACGATTTCGAGGGGCAGGCAGTGCTCATCAACTGCTTATTGAGGAACTACCTGCATTACTCTCTGTACGATCAAGCTGATAAACTAGTGAGCAAGTGTGTGTTCCCTGAGACAGCCAGCAACAACGAGTGGGCTCGTTTCTTGTACTATTTGGGCAGAATCAAAGCCGCTCGGCTGGAGTACAGTGTAGCCCACAAGCACCTAGTGCAGGCCCTGCGGAAAGCCCCCCAAAGCGCCGCCATGGGGTTCCGACAAACAGTGCAAAAACTCCTCGTCGTGGTGGAACTGCTGCTGGGGGACATCCCGGAGCGCCAGGTTTTCAGACAGGCTAGCATGCGGTGCTTCCTGGGGCCGTACTTCCAGCTCACGCAGGCCGTGCGCCTGGGGAACCTGCAGCGGTTCGGGGAGGTCTTGGAGAACTTCGGCCCCCAGTTCAGGACGGATCACACCTTCACGCTGATCCTGAGGCTGCGCCACAACGTCATCAAGACGGCGATCCGCTCGATCGGGCTGTCCTACTCGCGGATTTCCCCGCAGGACATCGCCAAGAAGCTGGGGCTGGACTCGGCCGAGGACGCCGAGTTCATCGTGGCGAAGGCCATTCGGGACGGGGTCATCGAGGCGACTCTGGACCCGGAAGGGGGGTACATGCGGAGCAAGGAGAGCACGGATATTTATTGCACGAAGGAGCCCCAGATGGCGTTCCATCAGCGCATCTCATTTTGTTTGGATCTGCACAATCAGAGCGTGAAAGCGATGAGGTATCCGCCGAAGGCGTACGGGAAGGAGTTGGAGTCTGCCGAGGAGCGCAGGGAGAGGGAGCAGCAGGATTTGGAGTTGGCCAAGGAGATGGCCGAGGAGGACGATGATGGTTTTCCTTGAATTAGAATCTAGTGAAATTATTAATTAGTTAACTAACTTTATGTCTACATTGCATCAATATAAGTTTGCTGTGGATACGTTTTTAATTTTTCAATAATAATCACTCTCCTATTTTGTATTTATTCGTTGACGTGACGTGGCACTCCAATATGAAAGAAAAAAAAACATTCGTCAATAAACGTATATTACGTGAAATCTCCATTATCAAAACTTCAGATTGTAGCGTTTTGGCAGCAGCATCATCATTTCATAAATCTTCATCGGATTGCTCATACTTTCATCATTCTCACTGCTAATAGATATAATCCTAAAGTTGGGACTTGGGATGCCATATTTTGTTTTGAAAGTTGACAACTTGACGTTTCCGTAGAGTACGCGAAGAAATTGTATAACGTGTTGTTGACATTTAGGGGCGATCGATCTTTTAATACAAATAGACAACATTAGTGTGACTTCAAAATGTATGCAACCAACAGTGCATTGAGTCACAACGAAATATTTCTGAACGAAGATGCGCTAATATGAACCTTAAGTAACCATTATCTAAGGTTCAGAATCTGTGGATAGAATTATGATGTTATTTATTGAATTATTTCGCTGTTATAAGCAATATTTAAGAAATGTATCTGTTTGAATTCGATAGAAAAAGAATGAATACGTCGTATGGAATAGGTAACGTAGTTTTCTCAAACACTTCTGAATAAATTCCAGAAAATCGTTTTACGCAAATATCGTTACTTCAATCCTTCACATCCAAGGTCCCTTAGATGCAATGCTTTAAATATCAACTCATTTCATGTGAGAGCATAAAACAAAAGGGCCTGTTACGATACTTCTATTATCGTTCTTATGTCATCCGTACTTAAAGTCGAGTATAAAACATAACATTTCGCGCCAAACGATTCAGGACTCAGTGTAATGTTGGTTGCATATTTGTGATGTCATCACTAATGCGGTATATTGTATCTCACTAACGATTTTATGGTTTTCAATCAACCAAATTAATGTTTATCAACCATAAATGAAGTCGCAGACATTCAAGTCTTATACTCAAAACGTCTATATTGTCGTGAAACGTCACGAATAACGTCGACATGGCCATTTTTGACGTTTACTGACATGGGCGTAGAGAAAAAAAAAACGTAAAAACTCTTGCTTTAATAATTCATTTAAGTTTCAGTCATACTGTTTGTATCATAAATATATAATATTCAAATGTACATTCATGATGAACTTACTTGTCATATAACATTAATTATTGAAAATAGAGAGTAGGAATATTGAGAAAAATAAACGAAAGTGTTGAATTCAAAAGGAACTTCGAGAGAGAGAAAAAAATAAACAACAACAAAAAAGAAACCTGAGAATTACAAAACAATTAATTTAATCATAACAATAGTCGATATAAATTCAATAATAACACGAAGGATAACATTTTTATAGACATTTGAAATGCTGTGTGAAACCTTAGAATTAGTAAGTATACTTTCGAAATATTCATACAAATTTTCCGCACACTCTGTATAATCATAAAAACTTCCGAGACAAGAGAGATTGGGAGGTCGTCCTGCCTGCCCGTTGAAATGACGAAAAACGAGTGTCATTCACGACAAAAGTGGAAAATCAAAAATTTGATCTTTATCGACAGTTTCGCTATTTTTATTAGTAACAATAAAGCGTCAGCGTTTAGTTGGACACAATATTATAAAATATCCACGATAAAACAAAGTGGTTAACAAAATTCTAAGAGCCAAAAGTTGTATTACCGATTTTATTTTCATGTTCCACATTCAACTATTCACACAAAATCAATTGAGTCGAATTTTGAAAACGACTAACACTTTTCGAATTGTCTGAAATGCATAAACACCTCGTATACGGTTATGAGCAACCACAAAAACAGCTGACTATTCGGTAAAAAGACGTTGACACCTGTCATTTTCGAGTTTAATGAAGCGTTTTGAAATTTGCAGTTTTCTTCGAAGAGATCGAAGAGTGAAAGCACTTTTCTGGACTTTTCAACGATTTATTGAATAAAACACGGAAAATATAGCAGTAATATTACTTTTTGGCTCACGCGGCAAACAGACAGTGATAAAAATAATAATAATATAACAAAAAAAAAATGAATCAGGTAGATGATTTCATACAATTAGTGTTACACAATCTTTTTCCTCCTACTATATATTACAACAGACTTTGAATAAAAAACAGTTTGGTAACCGGGTCGGGCTAACGACGTCCAAAAAACTGGCACAGAAAATATCCCAGTATTTATCGGCTGTTTTTTTTTTTGACTTGACGCTAGAAAAAAATCCCAACTCGAGCGGATTTCAACAAAATACAGTCGATAAATACCGGACGATTTTCGTTTGGAGTTAGAGGGGGGGGGGGGGGGAAACGCAACGAAAAAAAAATGAAAAAAAAAAAAATCACTCTGAGAAATCCAGCCGGTAGGACGTTTTGTCGGTGATCTCGTCGACGTTCTGGTCGCGGCACTCGCCGCCCCCGTGGCCCGCCGCCCCGCAATTGTAGCACCCGGGCGGCAGGAGCGGCGCCCGTCGCTGGTACGGCCCGCCTCCGCCGCCGCCCCCGCTGGAATACATAAAATAATAAGGAACGGCGTACGTGGCGGCGGCGGCGGGAAAACCGCCGCCGTCGCCGCCGGAGAAACCCTGGAAAGGGGCGGCGGCGGCGAAATGCGGCCTGTAGGAGGGCGGAAACACGGACCTGTGGTGGTGGGAGGGGAACGGCTGCGGATAGGGGGGGGGAAAGGTGGAGGCGGGGGGGCCGTTGGCGCGCGGCGTGCCGGGCGGGCTGTCGCTCGACGACGACGACGACGACGAATTCGTGGATTGGTGGAGGGAGTTTTCCGCCGCGTCCAACGCCAGCGCTTGCGTCTGCTCGACGAGGAAGGGGCGGAGCTTGGCGGGGGCGGGGGCGGCCGCGACGGCGGCGAACGCCGGGAATTGCCGGACGCCGTTGGGGGGCCAGGGCAGGTCGCGGAACTGCTGCTTCTCCTCCAGCTGCGAGAGAAAACAAATATGCATCGTTACGTCGAGACTGCTCGCCACAGAGTGCGGTGTTGCCGACGCTCGTCTTTTTCTTTCCAATTTCAACGATGCTCCGATACACAAAGTGGATTTTTTTTCAAAATTTACCAAGTTTGAAATCTCTTTCAAATTTTTTATTGTCTAAAAACGACATTTCAGAGCCGCACGAATGTTAATTGGTTAGTTTTACGTTGACAATTGCTTAAAGAAAAAGATTCTAAATGATTTTGAAAAATACGGCCTTTTCAATGTTTACCCCTGATAAATACATGATAAATCCTTCGATAACAATACACACTAATAAAATGCAGCAATTGCAATGATTGCACTCTACATTGGCTTTCAGTATCTCAAAGATTGTGTTACTCTTCTATGATATTCAACATATCTGCAACCTACAATTACCTTCAATAAAGATATTCGTAATTATATAAGTCGAAGAAACCACAAAAGTTCGTCGAGCACCATATTTTTTATAAGTTTTCTTCAATTTAATGATTTGCCCTGTACATTGAAATCCATCTCATTATTTCCAAAGTTCAGGATAGAATTGCTGAAATATATTCATGAAGAACGTGATTTGATTCAATTTCATTTCATTTATATTTTATTTTTGTCGTATGTGGTGTCCCACCCTGTACTTGCCTTCGTATATATGTCTGTGTATATTCATTTACGTAACTTTAATTGTCTGTATGATCTTGGTTAAGTAATCTCTGTTATATTTATATATTTTTTTGAATTATATACCTCGTATATATTAGGATTCCTATTTCAGATAAAGTTATTATACATGTAATATACAATCTGTAACGTTATTAAAAAAAAATAAAAATTACCAGGAAGCTGTCGAATGTTATTCGAAAACGTTCAGAGAAAGAAGGTAGATTATCTCGAAAAGTATCGATTTCCCCACGAAAAAATCCTGAAATTAGCTTTTCACGAGCTCAAATTGTTTCCCTTTCGATTCATCACCCTGTACCGATTGCCGAGCCTGAAAAAAAAACACGCACACCGTATAGGGAATCGAGCGGGGAAATGTCAAAGTTGACGGGCCCGCACCACCGAACCGTCAAACGCGGCCTGAAAATGGCCAAGCCGAAATGCCACAAGTGCGAGGAGAAATGCGGCAAGGGCAAGGCGAACCCGGAAATCGTCGAGAAACTCGACCGCGCCTACAAGGACTTCCTCAAGACCGACTCCAAGTCCTTGCTGAAGAAACACCTCACGCCCGACGTGTTCGATAGGCTGCGCCAGAGGAAAACCGCCCTCGGCTCGACCCTGCTCGACTGCGTCCGCTCCGGCCTCGAGAACCCCGACTCGGCCGTCGGCCTCTACGCCGCCGACCCCGACTGCTACGCCCTCTTCGCCGACGTCTTCGACCCCGTCATCCGGGACTACCACGCGGGGGCGGGGGCGGCGGCGCACCCCCCGCCCGACTGGGGGGGCGCGGCGCAGGGCCTCCTGGGCAACCTGGACCCCGAGGGCGCCCACGTCGTGTCGACGCGCGTCCGCTGCTGCAGGAACCTCCGAGGCTACGCCTTCCACCCCCGCCTGCAGGAGGCGCAGTACGAGGAGATCGAGGCGAAGGTGGCGGGGGCGCTGCGCGAGCTGCGCGGCCCCCTCCGGGGCGCGTACCGCCCGCTGGCGAGCATGGACGAGGAGACGCGCCGCCGGCTCGTCGACGAGCACCTCCTCTTCAAGGAGGGCGACCGCTTCCTGCGGGCGGCCGACGCGTGCCGCTTCTGGCCCGCCGGCCGCGGCATCTTCCTCAACGACGCCCGCACGTTCCTCGCCTGGGTCAACGAGGAGGACCACGCGCGCCTCATCTCCCTGCAGCCGGGCGGCCACCTGGGGGAGGTCTACCAGCGGCTGGTCGAGGGCGTGGGCGAGCTCGAGAAACGGCTGACCTTCATGAGGGACGAGCGCTTGGGCTACCTCACCTTCTGCCCCACCAACTTGGGCACCACCATCAGGGCGTCGGTGCACGTCAGAGTGCCGCGGCTGGCCGAGGACGAGGAGAAGCTCAACGAGCTGGCCGAGCGGTACCACCTGCAGGTGCGGGGCACCAGCGGGGAGCACTCGGCGGCCGAGGGCGGCGTCTACGACATCAGCAACAAGCGGCGGTTGGGCCTCACCGAGTACCAGGTGGTCAAGGAGATGTTCGACGGCGTCGCCGAGATCCTCAAGAGGGAGAAGAGCGGGGGGTACTGACGATTCCCAGTTTTTTTTCTCAATTTTCTTTTTTCGGGACGGAACACCAGCGACACGTTTTTTTTGTCAAGTTGAATTTCAACGAATTGTAAATATTACAGCGGAGAAATCAATACTTTTCGGGATTTTCACCTTTTCCACAACGTTTCCAAACAAAATTGTACATTTTCATTGCAAATTCCTTCAATAAACATTGAAAATACACCATAAACATTACTTTGACATTTGAGTGAAAAGTATGACAGTTTGACAGATGACAATCATGTCAAAAGTTGACGCAATAATTATGTTTCCACGCTGTCAAATCTGAATATTGGAAAAATACCACATTTTCAATTACGAATCATTTTTAATTCTTCCATCTCGATGACGTAACGAATATTCCTCTTTTCGAATAATTTCCCAAGATTATTTTATCGTTAAACCCGAAAATATCAAAATTATTGCAAACCACCTAAATTCAATTGAAAACAGTAATGAGAAAATCCGCTAAACCAGCACCTGGCGAAGAATCAAAAAACCCCAAACGCCTACAGAAAAACAAAACTAATTCCTACAACTCAATTCTGCAAAACTCGAAGTACCCCTGAAAAAACATACAACCGGCAACACCGCACTGTAACGACAATTTTTTTCGTTTATTCGTTATGGAATATTTCGCGTACCTTCATCGGATCGTCTTCCGCCGAAGGCTGTTCGTGTGTCGGCCCTTTAATCGGCCCGGCCGCTCCCAGAACTTCGGCGTTCGGAGGCGGCAGAGGGCGGCACATTTGCGGCGGCGGTACCGTCATCATGGGCGGTACCATCACGGTGGACGGAGGAACGTTCGAGTGTTGCTGAAATTATATTACGGCGATCTCACTTTAGTAACGCATCCAAATAGAATAATTCGATAAAATCTAAATAAAATCGGAATAAAAGATATAATGAATGAATAAATGAATAATTGAAAGAATGAATTAATAAATGATCCATTGAATGGATGATTAATATAATGAATATATTAATAAATAAGTGAATAAAGAATGTAATGAATAAACGATAATCAAATGGATGGATGAAAAAATCAATAAATGACTATGAAAGACATAATAAATAAATGATTCAATCAATGAATGAATAAATGAGTGAAAGAATAAATGAATAAACGAATAAATAAATAATCAATCGAATGAGTGAATAATATAATGAATAAATAAGACAAAGAATTGATGAATAAATTATAAATTGAATGGATAAATACTAACGAATAAACCAATAAATGAATCAATCAATAAATGAATAACTGAACAAACGCATAAATAAATAATCAAATGAATGGGTGAATAATATAATAAGAAATTAATAAATGACTGAATAAAAAAATATAATAATGAATAAATAAGGCAAAGAATTAATGAATAAACTAAAAAATGAGTAATAAATTGAATGGATGAATAATATAATATAATGAATAAATGAATGAATCAATCAATAAATGGATAAATAAGTGAAATAATAAATGAACAAACGCATAAATAAATAATAAATTGAATGGGTAAATGATATAATAATGAATAAACGTGACCGAATAAAAAGAAATGATTGAATAAACGAATAAATAAATAAAAACTCACTGGCAGTAATGGGGCAGCAGTTATCGGTCTCCCCAACACCGTCCTATGAGGAGACGTATTCCTACTCTGACTAGGCGAAGTGGCCTGACTGACTAGCGGCGATATGGCGGGAGCCGGAAACGGGGGCACCTGAAACGACAACCACTAAACCGCCCACCCTCCAACAACCACCTCCCCCCCCCTACCTCAGGAGCCCCGTACGGAAACCCAGGCCTGCCACTCCAAACGGAGGCTATACAATCCGAAGGCGGGGGCGGCGGGGTGTGAGGAGCCCTCTGTTGGAGAACCGGCGGATGGTGAAACACTGACGACGGAGAGTCCCCGGAAAGCATCGGGGACATCTTGACCGGCACGAAAGGAACTTCCATGTGCTGGAAGGAATCGGTTCACCCTAAACTTTGCACTTGGATACACTGAAAATGCACTCGTACTCACCATGAACGTGGTGGGGTAGCCGAAGCCAGGGGGGTAGCCTAGGGAGCTGTGCCTAGGAGACACCCGGTTCTCCCTGATATTCACTAAACTCACGAGTATCCTACTAAAAAACTGTTTGTGTTCGAAACTAAACGCAGGGTGGTGCAGCGCCATCGTGAACAACAACAGAAATTCACTGTGCAACGTCTCGTCCGTCCCCTTATCCGCCACCAGGTACTCCTCGATAAACTCTGTCCTTAACAACGTCCTGTACAACCAGCTAGCCACACTGTGGTTCCTGGACGAGAGTAAGGAGAGGTAAATCATTAATCGGTGCCGCACACTTTCGTCCGAGATGCTGTGACTGAACGAAACATCTTTGGAGAGTTTCTCCAAGTCGTTGGCTATGAGAGTGGGGCCTCGTAGCTCCTGGTACGTGTGCTTCCCGAGTTCTTCGATGCAGGAGCCGATGAAGCGTAATTCAAAGGGCAAACACATATTTAGTATCTCGTACAACACATCTATCCGACTATGACCGTCCAAGTCCTTAAACCATAATAAGACCTCTTCTTTACACACCATTTCCAGACTACATTGATACTATCAGACCAAGCTCTGAAAAGGTTTTTTTTTTTTCGAACCGAGTGTGTACATAACCTATATTTTACTTACATCAAGAACATTCAAGACCAGTACCATGTCCGCTTTCAATGAGATCCCATTTTCGGCGATGAGGCTAATCACTTTGAATATCAACAATTACAACACGAATGGTAGTGGAATTATAAAATATATCACTTTTAAAATTCACTATGACAGAGTTGGACACAAGAATGCTTGATTGATTGTGCGTTCGGTAACCGCTTTACAACACGAGCACAGATTGAATATTTGTTTGCCGAGTCACTTCGTCTGGGCCATTTCTAGATTCACGAATTTAATTTAGAAAAAAATACTGGAAATTTCTTCCGAGAGATAGCACACGGTCAGTACGTACGTCCCCTACCACAGTTACTAATCATATGTTGGTTAATATGGCGGCAAAGTTCAAAAAGTTTCTTGAAGCTTGATTCGATTCGACGATAAGGAAAGTTTATCGACTTCATATGTATATTTTCGCTTTATCATGAATTATCGTTGTTTGCGCGTGACGTAAATGAAGGGGGATTCTGGGCATCACCGTTTATTTTCCTATTCAGCTCTCCCAGTGGAGAGCCACTGGATTGATAGGTGAAGTATCTGCTTCCTTTTTTATCAACGACTTGCGTTTCCACGTATTATGTATGAGATTACGTCAACGTGCATTAGTTCAAATGATACCCAGAAGTAGCGCTGAATTGAAACATTGGGATGATTTATTCTTTATTAAAAATAATAAGATTGTCGAATGAGGAAATTAAAATACAATCAATCACTTTCGCTTTCATCGTCTGAAACTAGTTTGGATTTTTGTTTGTGTCGACTGCTCTCGATGTCCGAACCATCTTCGTCTGACGAATAAATCGCACCAGCTGTCAAAAAAAAAAACGAGTCAAAGATATTCCGACAATGCACAAAAATGTCACCTTTCACTGCAACTTCCGCCGATTTCCCCGACTTGTACTTGTTCTTGATGGCGTTCAAAGAAATGGCGCCTTCGTCCTCGCTACCCTCCTCTTCACGCAAAAAACTGACTCCGTGCGACCTCGAACCGCCGCCGTCGTTCTTCTTCCGACTCGATTTGTGTTTCACCGGCGTTTGTCGCAGCTTTTCTTCTTCTTTCTAAACGTCCCGACACAATGTAAAACCGCCACCTTGCAGCAACGTCAATTGTTTACCTTTAATCTAGTCGCTTTGTCCAAATCCGGATCGACGCCCACTTGCGACATGATTTTGATGCCGGATGTTTTCGTGGAGCGATCCGCCAAAGACAACGTCATTTTTCTGTGAGTGAAACTCTCGGTGGAATGAGGCCTGAAGCTTAATTTCGTGCGAAACACCGCTTGGCCCTGCAGACCCGTGCCTTGTCGGATGAATAAATGGTTGTGATCGCCCTGAAAGTGTGTTTATTTGTGGTGCGTGTCGGTGCGAGACGGGGGGAAAATCACCTGTAAGGGTTGTTTGTAAACGTCGAAAATTTCAGAGCCTAAATGAAGGCTGTAAGAACCGTCGGACCATCTGACGAATCTCGCGTTTGATTCTTTTTTGATGCTCCCGTCTGTTTCCACGGTTTCCCTCCATCTCATCGTGTTTTCGACTTTGAGTTTCAGCCTGGAAAGCGACGATTAAAAGTTTCCTAACCTCCAAAAGCTACCCGTGTGAAGTTAGGTTATATGAACTCCAGAATTATATCAAAAAAATAACGAAATTATGCACAGGAGTAAATAAAATCTGTTCCATTCACTCACCTCGCTCTACCCTCTTCGTCGAGCGTTTCCTCCTCATCAATTTCATCCTCGTAAGTCTCGGGATCGAAAGGTCGAGTTTCTACCGACAAGAAATTCGGCAACTTCACGAAATGAATATCCTTTCCTAAATCACAGGTGATTTTCGGTACTTTGACGTCTATCCTAGTCTCAGGAATCGGTTCCGGCTCATTCTCTTTGTCCTCCTCCTGCAAAACAGAGTCAACAAAGCTGTTTGGAACGGAAACCATCGACATTCACATCTTCGATTGTCGGGCGCTGCTCGGCCTCGTCCTCCGATCTAGACCTCCTGCCGTCATCGGATCGGGATCTCCTTCCCTCCTCCCTATCCGATCCAGCCTCGTCTTTCTCGTCTTCGCTACTGATGTCATCAGCGTCGCCGAAAATATCAGCGGCATCCACTACGACAACTTTGTAGCAACAACAAGGCAATGCCGATGGAATCACTGTTACCTTTTTCCTTTTCACCACCACCACCTCCTCCTTCGTTTTCACTATCGGAATCCACGGTCTTGGACTTTTTCTTCCCATCAGACTCCTCCGAAGTGTCCCTCTTTCGTTTATCACCTTTCACACTACCGACATCCTCATCGATTTGCAAGTTGGGACTGTCCGAGCCACTACGGTCGTGAGAACCAGCTCTAGACTTTGAAGGTGACCTCGACCTAACATGAAAAGGTGCGAGTGAACTTCGATTCATCAGCTTTTCCAATCTCACCTTGATTTATTTGAAACACCACTTCCTGATCTTCTTGAATCAGCTGAGCCTGACCTTGATCTTCTGGAACCAGATCTGGATCTTTTAGACCCTGCTGAACCAGATCTAGACCTTTTAGACCCTGCTGAACCAGATCTGGATCTTTTAGAGCCTGCTGAACCAGATCTAGACCTTTTAGACCCTGCTGAACCAGATCTAGACCTTTTAGACCCTGCTGAACCAGATCTAGACCTTTTAGACCCTGCTGAACCAGATCTGGACCTTCTGGATGCTGCTGAACCAGACCTAGACCTTTTAGACACTGCTGAACCTGATCTAGACCTTTTAGACCCTGCTGAACCAGATCTGGATCTTTTAGACCCTGCTGAACCTGATCTAGATCTTTTAGACACTGCTGAACCTGATCTAGACCTTTTAGACCCTGCTGAACCAGATCTAGACCTTTTAGACACTGCTGAACCTGATCTAGATCTTCTGGATGCTGCTGAACCAGATCTAGATCTCTGCGATCCTCCCGAAACTGATCCTTTGGACCCTGCTGAACTTGATCTAGATCTCTGAGATCTTGGTGCAGACTGTTGAGATCCTGATCTATTTGAAGCTGGTGAATCTGACCTTTTGGAGGCAGCTGAGCCTGATCTTCTAGAAACTGGTGACGCGGATCTTGATGGAGACCTTCTTGGGGAGGGAGAACCCGATCTGCCTGACCCTGATCGACGAGAATTTGCAGAACCATGTCTCTGTGACCGTACGGGACTGGGTGAACGAGAATTGTTTGATACTGCACCTATAGACCTCGATCTACTTCTGGACTGTCGAATAGAAAACCTTCTTGGACTGCCTTCCCGGTTGTAATTCGGAGAATTCGATGCAGATCTGTCTAGTCCATGTCCCGGTGTAGGTGCCGGTCCCAGAGGCGTACCGATACTACCATTCGACTCATTATCAGACTCAGAATCTGAGGTCTGCATCGTGACAATATACGCCTATGTAAACGCTTATTGTTATTATAAGCAGAAATCGAATTCAAATCAAAACTATGTAAACTATGAAACTGACGTAACCTATAACCTGACTTATTCTTCTCGTGTTTTGCAGTCTGCTACTAGCTTCGAGTAGGTGATGGTTATGAAAAGGAAGAATCCCGTGTCTGCCTCTCCGATGACTGACGGCCAGTGCCAGTGAGGATAATTTTAAAATTTTTATATCCTTGTGTGTGCGCTCTTGAATTTCAATCGTGTCATATTTCCCAAAATCAAAAAATAAATGATTTGAAAAATTTTGGTTTTACAAATTATCGAAAAAGTGTAGGTGCGTCGAATTGAAACGTCATTACCGCAGATGATATTCGCTTACATATTTTTGCAGCATTTAATATTGGTTTTTGACATCAAAATATATCGTTTTCGAAATGGATTTGGATTCTGACGAAGAGAGCATTATCGAAGAGGACTTCTACTCATTTCTGAACATACCAAAGGAGGTACTTGTGCTAGCTTTTAGTACTTAATTTCAATGCATAATCAATGTCACATAACCTCAATTCAACTTGGCTCTCGATTTTAGGCTACTAAAGAGGATATCAATAATGCATATAGACGTCTCAGTCGAACGTATCACCCCGATAAACACCTAGATCCTTCATTGAAAGCTAAAGCAGAAGTAATGTTCAACAAAGTGAAAAAGGCTTATGAAGGTAAGTGTTTTAGAAAGTGAAACGTGTGTAACAAAATATTCAACATGAATTGTCGTAGTACTCTCAGACCCGCACAGGAGAGCTATTTACGATTCATTAGGAACAAAAGGTTTGGAAACAGAAGGGTGGGAATTAGTGCAAAGAACTAAAACCCCAGCAGAAATTAGGGCAGAGTATGAAAAATTGGCAGAGGAGAGGGCCGAGAGGAGGAAACATCAAGCTACAAATCCTTCGGGGAATATCACCATAGCTGTCAATGCCACTGACTTATTCAATCCTTATTATGATGAATTAATCGATGATGAATATGAAAGGTAGGTGGAGTGTTTTTTTTTGGGTGAAACTTTGAAATTGTTGAATTATAAAAAAGTGCAACTTGTTGTGTAAGAGCTGGCTTAGTCACTGTCATCTTGAGGAATATTTCAGGTTATGAATCATAGCCGAGAGCCAATAAATTGCCATGTGACAAGTGACAGGTGACATAATAATTTGATTCGTGTCAGTAGAAGTGTGATTTTTTTGTCGCGGTCATCTGAAAAATTGCGAAACCCTTTCACCCCCTTGCAGCGACTTCATCTCGAGCATCCCGAGCATCGAAGTCTCCTCCATGCAATTCTCTCAATCCGTGGACTTTCCGCTGACGCAAAAAGACAATTGCACGTTGTCGGGGCAGTTGCAGACGCAAAACGGCACCGGCCAGGGCGGCGTCAACCTGAGCTGGCGCCACATTTTCTCGCACAAGAGCTGGGCGGAAATGGAACTGACCGCAGGTATTTCGATCGAGTCCGGGGCGGCCGGAGGATTTTCATGACGTTCGTGTTCGCAGGCAGCGGCCCCGCCGTCTCCTTCAAGGGCTTCAGGACGTTGACGAAGCGGTTCTTTTGGAACGGCGGCACGGTGTTGCAGTTCACGCCGGAGGGGGTTCGACCGGGGATCATGTCGAGTAAGGTGGGGGGGATGTTTGGGGTTGTTTTTTTCAGGTGGTTTCGCGGGTGGAAAGGAGGAGCGGCAACAGCGCGTTTTCCGATAAGCTGTCACGAGTTGTTTGTTTTGTCGTCTACGTCTTTGAAATAAATCGATTCGTGAACAATCGATCAATTGAAAATATTCGGAAAGTTGTTTTTTTGGACGTAATTATAAAATTACCAAGTCGAAATGATTTGAAAACCTATTTTTTTTTTGTTTCGAAATAAAGTATAAATCCAAATTCCAATTTGAAAGAAATAAAAACGTATTTATTGAAAATCGATTTTCAATATTGAATCCAGTATCGATTCTTGACAATCGATTATAAGCTATCACATCTCTAGCTTGTCATTTGCTCTGATGACAGCTTCAACGTCAAAGTGTTGTGGGAATTAAAGTAAACGAAAACAGAATGAATACTTTTCTGAAACGGTCCAAATTTTCGGACAATGTGAACTACAATAATTTATGGTTATGTAGCTTACTTTTTTGTGTAATTTGTGGCGTTAATGTGAGTTTTGGGACGTTTATTGAAACGTTGCTTTGCTGTTGCAGCGTTGGCCATGCAAATCGATAAACATTCAGTCGGTTACATCTCCTATCACGGCGGTATCAGATCTTTATTTTCAACGCAGCTCATCAGAGATACAGGTGAGACAAAAATACACATTGTTATTCAACCCCGAGAATTGAATATTTGCCTTTCAAATTTCTAGAATATAACCGTTTCAACTTTTCTATCCAAGTTGGCTTACCTCATTCGCACGTCCTCCTTCAATACACCAGAAAAATGTTGAGTCAAGAGTTGAAATTGCGCATCGCCGTCAAGTAAGGTTACGTCGTCACCGTTGAATCGCAGTTACTTTAATTTTCGTTATAGAGCAGGTACATTCGGAGGGGTTATCGAATATGGGGCGGAAAAGAAAATATCCAAACACAGTAATTTGGCGTTTTCTGTAGTCTGCGGGGTGCCATCTGGCGTCAAACTCAAAATAAGGTTAGGATACGAGAACTTTGAATTTGTCGTGCACCTTTTCGGATTTCGATGGGAATTTTTCACACAATCACGAATTTTCAAGGTTAACCAGAGCTTCCCAAACCTATTCTTTCCCGATACACCTCTGCGAGGAAATAATGCCGGCTCCGGTGTTCTACGCCACCGTCGTGCCTTTAGTAGTTTACGTCGTGGTGAAAAAAGGCTTCGTCGAGCCGTTTTTGAAAGAGGAAAAGTCGAAAAAAGTGGAGAAACAAAAGCAAAACAACTACAACAAATTGTTGGAGAAACGCAGGGAGGCCATGGCGGCCCAAGATCTGATGACAGCTACTTACGATAGGATTCGGGAGGAGGAGAGTAACAAAAAGGGTTTGGTGATCATCAAGGCCATTTACGGAAGGATAGTGAGAGGTTAGATGGTGTACAATATTTGCGTGTTGTTTTTTTTTTCTCAAGTTTTACAGCTGCAGTTCGAAATTGATAGTTGACACATTTCAGTTCGGACAAATGACAGTGGCAAGATTGACGCATGCGAGGCTATCGAAGAAATTGTTTTTTTTGTCGCAATAAATCAGTTTATTTTTTGATGCATGAAAATTGAGTGGGAAACAAAAATTCTTTATTTCAGACTCGAACCAGCAACAAGGCGATGCAGAAGTGTCGGGTGAAGTACTTGACGTAACTGTTCCAGTACAATGTCTAGTCAAAGATAGCAAATTAGTTATACATGATCGTACGAAGGTAGTTATTTTCATAAACATTCAAACAATGTTTTTCGTAATTTCACTGAGTATTGTGTAATTTTCGTGTGTACTTACGTATTTCGACACCAAAACACAATGTTATCGTGGGTAAACCAACACTTCTCGTGATATTCCACTGCAAAATAATTCATCTTTCTTTTCTTGAACATTTTCGTTCGACACTGTACAACTTCCTTCGACAACGTCACACACTGTATATCAAGAAAAGGTTTATCATTATTTCATCCCAAAAAACATTGGAAATGCAGTAGTTTTCGAATATTCAAACACCACGGCACGTAAAAATAATTATTCCGTCAACCATTGAAGTGTGATTGACAACTGACAAACTGTCATATTGTTTACGCGAATTACAGTTGGGTAAAACTTGTGTATTGATTATTCGAAAAATAGTGTATATTCATTGTTTATTCTTGATTGAATGCATTTAGAAGTGAAATTCGTTAGTTTTGGTCGAAAACACGTAAGTACTCTCACCAAAATGCAAACCTAACCTTGTTCTTTCCAGAGTGAATTACCAGGTTTCTTCGATCCGGCTTTAGGGGAAGAAAAAATGTTGCACATAATTTATAATTATCACGATCAACCTCACGAGGTGACGGTTGCCGATAATGAATCGCTGAGGTTACCAAAGACTTGTGAGTTTGGTGATTTCATATTGAAAAAATAAACATTGTGACGATGATTTTTTTTTTCAGCACATCGGACGAATATTACGTAGTTGTCTGGGATAGCAGAATGTAGACAAGAAAAACCATTGACTTGTAGAAGAAAAATCTTTATTGGTACATGATTGTCATTTGTTTGTACCAATTATGTTCAACAAATTGTTTTGCAGAAACAGCATTTTTATAAATCAATAAAATTGTTACTATTTATTTATTTATTTACACGTTATTTATCACCCTACTTCAGCTAGTCAAGCTCAGAATTGCCCTCATGTTGGGATTGACTAGAACATCTTTCAGAAAATTGATGCCTTCGTGTCTGATATTTTCTTCTCCTGCAAGTGTCCAACTGAAATCTGCTTCTAATCTGTAGCTACCAAGGAACTTGTGTGGAGAATTCACCCATTCCTAAAAACCAGTTCACTTTTCTAGAATCCCACTCAGAATGTGAAATTTTCACTCAAGTACTCACTTCTGGTGATAACATTCCAAAATATTTCTGACCCGATGGTCTTTCATACAAGTGGTAAACGTTGCCAGGTTTCTTCACGAAATTGCAAGCTGCAGAGTTCAATTCTTGGTTCAATTTAGTTTCATATATGACATCAGACATGAGTTCTTGCAGTTGTTTCATCTGCAATAACCGAAATTGGCGATAAACATGCTTGATTGTGTTACAAAGTCAAATGACTCACCTGTCTACCAATAATCTCCAACTTGTTTGTTGCATTTGATGCTATATGACTGTCTGCCTGAAATAACACATTTGCAATCCTTCCAGTACTACAAGATTCTTTCTACTTACATTAGTTAGGTGGTTTTCTATTTCCATCATCTCTACATGCGTCTTTTTGAAAACTTTTCTGGGGTTAACGAGTGCTAGACCACTCGGTTCGGAGCTTCCCTCAACAAGGGCAACTACAAACATTTAAATGTTGAATTGTCGATTACGAAATCGGAGATTTATCCAACAAACCTTTTTTACTTGGTTTGGAATCGTCTTCCAGATTTTCCAACAATCGCTTCATATTTTATCTGCTTGAATTTGTAAACAAAGCGTGTTACCAATCGAGAGTTACGTCAATTCTGACGAATACAACGAAGTTAGTTGACATTGAGAGAGATTATCTCATCGGATTAGGTTCGGGCGAACGGAAATATCCGAAAGGCACTACATCGTAAACATCGTATGACAGGTGTAGTAAAGTGAGAAGAAAAAGCGGGATGTTAAAATATTTTCGAAGAAAGAGAAAGAACTGAATAGTCAAATTATACGAGATGTTACGAAAGTGCTCATATAAATAAATCAGTCGCTTATATTGTTAATACCCCATATAACAAGTTGTCACAGAAACACTTTGACATATGAATTGACTTTTTGCGAGAAGTTCCGTTCTGAAGAAAATGGATATTAATTGTGTTTGTCCTGCATACAAATGCAATATCATGGAATTTCTTCCATATTTCTTGGATGTCGACGAAGACTACGATGATATTAAGGTATGTGTGTCTCGTTTTCAATGATTTCGGAAAACTGTGAAAATAATGAGTTCAAAATGAAATAACGTGTGGAGTTTTCAGATAACTCCATCGCGATTGCTTACCGAGCTGCAAATGTCTACTGAAGAACGTTTAGAAAAACTGTATCGGCCACCAAAACGAAAAATATTGGCCTCGCACAGCGAAAATTTCGGCGTCTTACCAGACATTGTAATTTTCCAAAATTTCAAAGCCAGGCATGTGTACAAAGCCAAAATAACCCTACAAAACCTGCATTCGGTAATTATTGAACTTTTTCGCCTCACACTGAACTCTAGTGGGTGTTTTTTGTGTAGGCTTCGAGACACATATCCATAATCAAGAACTTTTCACCCTATTTCGAAGTGACACACGGCAGTGACAGTTCTTCGATGAAGATAGCGCCCGGCATGTCATTCTCGATAAACGTCATTTTCAAACCTGTCGAATTTCGAGACCACATTTTCAGCGTGAAGTTTGTTACTGAAGGAGAAACTTTCATTGTTCCCGTGCATGGTAAACTAAACCCATAATTTAGCGAATAAATTCGATTTTTATTCGTGATAGGTGAGATCACTAATTTTGGGGAAAATACCATGACATTCAGGGCGTGTAGAAACGTACCCAGTTTTTTTTTCGAATAAATAAGCGCCAAATGAAATTATCAGTCCCTCAATTTTGACATGGAACACAATAATATTGTTACCGATGACACGGAATACGATCTTACGTTCGTTATTGGAGTCATTTCGGATATAACATGATATTTGCCAGAAAAATTAGAACGAAATACTGTAAACTGTAATTGAAACTGTCCAGGTCTAGGAGAGAGGCCCTTTTTGTCCTTCCCCGACCAAGTGACACTCAATCCGACGGCGGTACGCGTCCCTTCCGAAAAATCCCTACTCCTCCACAACTTCGGCAACTCCCCAACTTGTTTCGTGGCCTCTTGCCGGGCACCCTGCAAAGTTTCCCCCGTCCGAAGTTCCTTGAGACCCAATCAAATAACCGAGATGAAAATCACTTGCACCCCGACCAGCCTGAAATCCGTCACGTCGGATTTGCATTTCGCTTACGACGACGTCAAAATGGTCGTGCCGATGAGCTGTCAAGTCGTCAGGGCGAACGTTTATTTGAACGTTAGCTCTGTGACTTTCGAGGATACTTTTATGGGGTTGCAGAATCACAGGTAATGATAGGGACGCTTAAATTTGCCAGAAAACTCGTATACAAAGTTTTCTCAAACTTTTTGATTTACCCTGTATTCATCCCAATTTCGCGACAGAAAACATCGTAGACCCCCTACCAAAATAGAACAACCGGCAACATCGCTTCTCTGTAGACCTCCTAAAAAGTCAATTAGGCAACACCGCCTCGCTCCGAAATTCGCCTCGATTCTCATCGAAAGAATTATATCAGATCGCGAAAAGTTCAGCAGAAAGGGGCGTGTCCGTTGACAATGCAGGAAATTAAAGAAAAAAGCAGGCGACAGCGGGTTTCGAACCCTAGTCTATTAGCATAGCAAGCTAATGCGCTTTATATTGATCCACGTACTCCTTCTGAAATAGTGACTTAGTTATTCATTAAGGAAATTATAGAATTTGTCAAATCGTATTTCGAAGTGCTTTTGAACAAGAACAACGAAAAAATTCAAGTAAAAATCAATCGAGTCGCTCATTTCAAAATGAAATTCCTTCGGCTGTAGGAAACTGACAGCCTACAACTGCAGCCCGTTTCTGTTGGATTTCAAATGGAAAAACTGTAAGAGCAGCGCCATGGAGGATTTGGAGCGCTCCAAACTCGCCAAAGCTATCGCCAGCTTGGCGGAACTGGAAAAAAAGAAAACCGCCAAACTCGAATACATGAACGTCATAGACGCCGAGGGCCATTCGGCCATCATCGACCAGGAGCTGTCCCACGAAATGGAAGACACCGAATCCCATTTCCTCTTCCGCAACACAGTTTTCAGCATTTTGCCCCTGGTAGAGCGACGTGTAGGCGACGATTCCGAGCTAATTAACGTCGAGAGTTTCGTTTTTAGACCGGGAGGATTTTGCCGAACCAGAGTCTGGAGTTCAGCGTCAATTTTTCTCCCGAGACCACAGAGCATTACTCGGATTTCGCGTACTTTGATGTGACGGGCATCGAGGAACGTATCGCCCTGTATATATCGGGTGGGGGGAAGGGTCCCCAAGTCAAGGTCAACGTTAAATCTCTGAATACCAATGATATTTTCCTTCATGCCATCAACGAGTACCAGATCGTTGTGATGAATGATGGTGGGTTGATAATTTCAAGGAAAATACAGGCTGTCCGTGTTTAGAACCACTTAAAACGACTGTAAAGTTTCAAAAACCTCCCAAAAACCCACATTTTTTACGTAAAAACTCATAGAAACTGCACGTCAAAGCTCTGGAAGCCTTTATAAAAACATTCATAATTTCACAACCCAAATTTGCCAAAAACTCGTATATAAACTTTTCTCGCAGCTCCGAGGCTCACCCTGTATTTATCCCCACTTCACTACAGAAAATACCGTAGACCCTCTACCAAAATAGAACAACCGGCAACACTGTTTCTCTATAGTCTATCAGGCAACACCGCTTCGCATCGAAATTCGCCTCGCGGCTCAGCGAGAGAATTCATCGAAACTCGTAAAGTTGAACAGAAAGGGGCGTGTCCTTAAACAAATGCACAGCTAGCTTTGCCTAAATAGGAAGATTTTAAAGAAAAAAGCAGGCGACATTGGGATTCGAACCCCAGACCATTGCGTGGTAGACCAATATGCTACCTGTTGAACCACAGACTTATTTAAAATCCGAGTAAATTAGTTTACAAGGAGATTACTGAATTTGACGAGTTGTATTTCTGACTATTATTAGACATGTACTTATATATTTGATGAGTATATGAACAAATTGATTTGTCAATACCTTTGTTCGAAATATTCGTGTCTGAAAGGTCCCAAAAATAGTGAGATCTCTGTAATAGTATTCGAAATACGGACAGCCTATAAAATCCAAGGATATTTCAATAAATAATCTGGGAGTTTTGACAAACGCGTGTGATTTCAGGGAACATTCCTGCTACAGTGGCGTTCGTGGAAATGAAAACAGTGTTCGGGGGCGTGATTACCTGCGATCCCCCCAGACACTTCCTTTATTGCAGGGACGTTTGCAAGTCGTTCGTCGTGAGATTCCGTTCGGAGTTTCAAGGACAGTTTGTCGAAAAAATCCAGTTCGTTATTGAAGAATCCAAAGAATTTCTCGACGTGCTTTTCACGTGAGTTATTTTTTCACGAAAAAAAAAAAAGCGTGAATACTCACCTGCATCTGTATTCGCCATCTTTTGTCACCTGTCAATGTCACCTTGGCCTTTTTAGGGGAAACGTAATTTGCCCCCTCTTAAGATCGGACACCAAGGAAATCGGCTTCGGGGAAGTGTCGTACGGTGAATTAATTTCCTCAAAAAAAAAATGTCGACAATTTTACAACAGTTTGCCCTTGAATAGGCTCGCAACCTTCGAAGGAGTTCGTGCTGACGAACGTCTCTCAAGTGCCCATCGACTTTAATTTGCACGTAGGCGATAAAGAAGAAAACGGCGCTGAAGGTGACATGGAGGAGTTCCAGATTTCTCCGCGAGAGGGCGTCATCGAGCCGTTCTCGAGTTGTATAATCAAAGTGAGGTGGTTTTTTGAGGTTATCCGGAGTTTTCAATGCGAAACATCACTTTTTCACGTCGCGATGTTTGAATAATCGGAGTTGTGGTGCCACGACGGAAAAATCCATAAATTTTCAGGTGACTTGTGCCACTCAAGCTCTGCAAGAAATTCAAGAAACTTTGATGGTGGTCATGTGGGGCTCGGATCGATATTCGATCGGTTTACCGTTGAGTTATAATTGCGTTTGCCCCGTCGTCGAGTGTATTCCCGAAGAAGTGTTCATCAACTTTTGCTTCCTGAATTACGAATACAAACGCACCGTGATCGTGAAAAACAAGTCAAATGTCAACGGTTTCATGACTTACACACCTACAGAGGTCAGTGATCGATTAGTTTTTTTTATTACTATCACTTTTATTCAGTTTATTCAGTTGGGAGTTTTGACTACTATACAGCGTGGTCCGACGAACTTATGTCTTTGTATACAGGGTGTTTCGGAATTGCACGGCAACAGGTGCGTATTCTCTGGTACGAAACAAGGAAAAAAGTTCCCATGAACGTGTGTCCGATCTCGATTATTAGCGGAGTTACAGGGTGTTGAAAATTAAAGGCAACTTTGGTTTTTATTTTATTGTGCTCGATCTACTGCAGATAGAGCTTTCGTATGAGTATCAAGCAATAGGTGCTGCTCGATATGAGATTATTTGTTTTCCGAATACCATACAGGGTGTGGCATTTTCCGAAGTGTCAATCCATAAAAGCCGTGAGAAAAACTTGCTCGTACGCCACTGGTGAACTCTAATATTTTTTTCGGGTTCTTCAACCTATTAGCTAAATTTTGTTCCTCTTGACTTTTGGTGAAATTCCGTTCAATTCCCTCAGAAATTAATTAATTTGTAAATTGGATCTAATTTACATACTCTGAAATGTTTATAAACTCTGCTAATAATCGAGATCGGACACACGTTCATGTGAACTTTTTCCCTTATTTCGTACCAGAGAATACGTACCTGAAATATTGCCGTGTAATTCTGAAACACCCTGTATACAGGGTGGCCCATCAATGCGTAAAAGTGAAACGACTCACAAAGAAAAGTGTCTCGAGAAAAAATCGTTTCATTTGCGCGAATACACAACCCTGGGATATTTTTTGAGATATACAGGGTGTAATTACAGACATAATGGAGGTAATTTGTTTGCAGAGTTCTGTTGAAATAACTTGCGTCTTGAATAAGAAAGAATTTATGATTTTCCCCAATGAAGAAATTGATATAGAACTGACGATTACAACTCATAAGTTGGGTATCCAGGAGTTTCCGTTAATGTGAGTAATGTTACAATGTCTCAGAAATTATTGTGTCTCTTTACTTAGTCAGTTATTTTTTGACATAAGTCCTGCCTTCGACACTGTTCCTATTCGTAAATAGTTTAGTGCTCGATTGATCTCTCCGAGACTCCCCTGGCTGAACAACTCCTGTCGATATTTCCAGATTCACGATGGCGGGCAGCACCCCGAAGCCTATTTGCACGGTGATTTGCAACGGGCAAGGGCCTGTCGTGTCCTACGAACCCGACGAAATACAATTCGAACGAGTCAAACTCCTCACCAACACCTCGAAAACCCTCAACTTGATCAACGAATCGCCCATCATAGCCAACATAAATGTTTCGATTGTAAGTAGAGGTTATACAGGTTGACAGCTGTCAGTGGATTCGCGCGTGAAGATTCCGTTTACGCGTTTTATGTTGGCCACTATACGGGCGAAGCACAGACTCTCTACTAAAGTTGAGGCAATATAACTGAGGATTCATGTTTCATCATCCATTTTGGTTATAAATAAAAATATATCACCTTTCCACAATTTCTCACATTCAAGAACGGCGATATATTTGAAATTTCGTCGAATCAGGTTATGTTTTAATTGTCATTCGCTGCCAAATTAGACAGGTCGGCTGTGGTCGGCTTCTATCGAGTGTACGTAAAAAACTACCCGTCACTGACGGCCCTTTTATTGTCAAAGTTTCATGTATATGCGTAATTAGTTGGCAGGTTATGTGAAAGCAACAAATAAAAGAGAAAATCTGAAGATTCAAAAAAAATAAGAAGGTCAAGTGGTGACTGACAAAAAAAAGAAAAAACAATTAGTTCATATATTTTATGTGCGTATGAATGAAATTGGAAAAATATTTCGTTTACATCAATTTCAATATTAAAAAAATCAAAAAGATATACTTTGGAATGTTTTTGACATATTTTTTACCTGGATGATATTTTGGTTTCATTTGAAGTAGCTTAATTCTGATGAGATACGATCAATATTCATTGTATTATATCCTGAAACTTCTGAGAATGAAAAAATTGATTCACAGTACTTTTTTTTTCACAAAAACAAGTAATATCTGAAGTCAACTATATACTTATAATAAATTATATCAATTATATACTTATAATAAATATAATGAACAAAGCATTATACCGTGTGTCACAGGCTCATGATATACCCTCTTTTCTCGTTTATTTTTTGAATAAAGAATTTCAAATTTGGGGTATCCAATATAAGTGATGAACCGCAACTTTCGACATCCAAATGATTTTTTCCCACCGTAAATGTCACTTGTTTGGTATCGTTGGATTCAGAAAATTGTACGGAATCCAAAAATCTAATAAAATACAGGGTGTGCTATTCAAAAATCTAAAGTAATAGGCATTTCCGGCGAAACCGGAAGCGGGAAAAAAATCAGTTGGATGTCAAAAGTTGCTGTTTATGACATATACAGAGTGTTCCTTAAAGACATGCCAATATTTGAAAGGGTGATTCTTTGACACATTTCAAGAAAAAAAAATCCCATAAATGTATGTACTAACTAGTGTTAACTTTGGAGATACAGGGTGATATAGATTATCAAACGGTTGGCACTGCGATATGAAGCAATTTTAATTTAATTATTTTAATCCAGAACAAAGCTTCTGACAGGAAAAATGTTTTTTTTTGGATTCTCATTCATTTCGGAACAAAAAATTTTCACGTCGCATCAGATTTTTGAGGAATAGACCTTAAAGTAAAACAATTTTTTATTTTTTTAAGCGAAAACCATGCGTCACACAAATTAATGACATTAATTTTGCTCAATAATGAATGAGGATCTCGAAAGTAATTTTTATTTTGGAAATAAGCAGTGGCGTAGTATTTTTTTCTCCAAAAATATTCCATGCAACACCCGCACGGACGCCACTGGTTAAGAAAATGGAAAATTCCGTACATCACAAAATACACCTCGATGCATAGAAGCCATGTACCAAATTTTCTAAAGATGTCTCGAATATTAACTTAGATATCACCAAAAAACTGTTTTTTTTCTCGAAACTTCATCACCCTGTATCTCCAAAGTTAAGGCTTTTAGGACGAGCGGGAAAAGCAAAACCGAACCAGCCCGTTCCCCATCCTGCCACTGTCCTCGGGCAAAGTTCACCTTTTCCAGCCGTCGCCGTCGTCTCCGTTCTCGTGCGACTCCGCCCGCGTGCAATTAGCCCCGGAGGACCAGCAGGCTCTCGTGGTCACCGGCTATCTGACCGACACCGGCAAGTACAGGGAGTTCCTGAACGTCGAGATCGAGAACAGCGAGACGATCGCCGTGCCGATCAAGGCGGACGGGGTGGGGAGTTCCATTCTGTGCGAGCCGATCGTGAGTCCGGAGTACGATGCCGGAGTTTTGCTCACGCATCAGACGTTTCGGTTAAGGGTGAAACACTCGAATTTGGGCAGGAAGAGGTACAAGATGATGTGGACGCGGAAAAGGGGGTTGAGGAGTTTCAAGGAGTTGAGCAATGAAGACGTGACGTCGTGAGTTTCGATAGAATTGTTGTGAAATGAACATTTCAATTTGAATAATCATTTGCCTTACTTACAGCAAGAAATAAACTCCTCTTTTCATCAAAATATTTCAACACCTGTTCTGTGGATTGTAAAGTTGCAAAAGCACAATTTATTTAATTACAGGGGTGGAAAAAATCCACCAATTTGCTACACATTGCAATGCCAAATACAGGGTGATTCACCTAACTGGTTCATTAGAGGTTTATGGAGAACTGATAGAGATATCAACTTGAAATTTTGGTGGATGCTAGTGATATCAACTTTGTTTTTCCGAATAGAACATCCTGTTTATTTTTACATTTTCGAATTCGGCAAAGAATTCTAGATCTGTTGCATTTTGAATTTTTTTCCTATCGTGATTTGTTTTCGAGATATTCCATTTTTTCGAAAAATTTTTACAGATCGACTGACCAACTAAAATGTCTGTATTTTCTACAATTTCCATGATGAAAAGTTGATTTTCCGTATACACATCGATGAAAGAGTGTTCTATCAGGTATCTCTCAAAGTGTTCCAAAATATTCAACAGGGTGTTTGATATTTCAGTTTACTTTTTGGAAATTTCAAATCCCAATAACTTCCTTATTTCAAATAGAATGACTGATAGGTTTGCAATGGAATATCCATAGACAAAGTGGAGATAGTCACTTCTCAATTGGTCAAATATGAAATTGAGAACCATCCAAAGCACACTTGTGAAAATACAAAAGTAAACTGGAATATCAAACACCCTGTTGAATATTTTGGAACACTTTGTGGGATACCTGATAGAACACTCTTTCATTGATGTGTATACGGAGATTGAACCTCAGATCTTGAAAATAGAAGAAAATACAGACATTTTAGTAAGTCAGTGCATCTGTCAAAATTTTTGGAAAAAAATGGAATATCTCGAAAACAAATAACGTTAGGAAGAAAATTCAAAATGCAACAGATCTAGAATTCTTCGTAGAATTCGAAAATGTAGAAATAAACAGGGTGTTCTATTTGAGAAAACAAAGCTGATATCACTTCCGGTTTAATTTGATTTTAGGAAGATAGAACACATTGAGTAGTAGCATCCACCAAAATTTCAAGTTGATATCTCTCAGTTCTCCATAAACCTCTAATGAACCAGTTAGGTGAATCACCCTGTATTTTTGGGAAAACTCGACATTAAACCAATAGAGCATTGTTTTGCAGGTCGGTTTTTCGATTAGAACCGAACTATTTCGAGCTGGGCTACAACGAGTCGCAACAAATCGAGATAATCGGGAGCTCGAAAAGGGCCCAAGCGGTCCAAGAGGATTTTTACTGCTTCGCCCTCATAGGCAAATCCACTAAACTGACTCTCATCATGTCGTGTTTGATGAAAGCCGAATTCGTGGAGCCCAACGTGCGTTTTTCGGAAGCGAGTTTGAGTTTCCTGTACGCCACTGGGGATTACCCGACATATTTTGAGAAAACGCGCTTTTCCAGCACTATTTCCATCGACTATGCGGAATTCTATCGGCCTCCTGTCACTTCGGGTACGATACGTCAACTGTCAAAATTAAGGGGTTATGTTACAGTTGGAAGGCTGAAAAATAGCGACTTTTACAGATTTTTTCTCTGGGAAAACTCTTGGATTTATTGATCTAGTAATTTGTGCACATATTATGGCAACTTTTGACAGTATTTTGTGATTCAGTATTAGTAAAAATATTTATTTGGGAAAGAGCTACAGCTGAGCTCCGGGAGCTCCTCTCAAAAAAGACGTTTTGCGGTGACCACTCGGTATATCCCTGAACTGGATCATCCGAATTTGAAAAACCAAACAGATTTCGTTAAAGTAATGTTGAATCTAGTTATTAATCGAAGGAATAAGCGAAATATTTTTTTTTTGCAAAATGGCGGTTCCTCAAAGAAAAAAATCGATTTTTGACCATAATTTCGGCATTAAATTGTTTATTGAAGAAATATTCATCGGTGAGAAGAAATCTCCGATGAATTACTGAAAAATATATTAAAGAAGCTCGTGTTAAAATTTGAGACTAATCGGTGGAGCCGTTTTCGAGTAAAATATTTCGAGATAAACGCGTTGAAAGTTTGAAAAGCACTTTCGAGTACTCTGCAACGCCTTTTAAAATTCGCGTGTTACTTTTAAAATATTCACCGGAACGTTATGAAATTTTCTGTGTGTATTCCCAAATACAGGGTATATGTATACTAAGAAGAAAAATGGAAAAAAAGAAACGATTTTTCGAAAATTCCAACTGTACATAACCCCTAACTTCCATAAGCCGAACTGTCTATTCCTAATTGCACCATTTCAACAACGCCCTGTATTGCTCATCGTCAACCCTGCTTTTCTTCCGATACAGCCGAGTTGACTATAACGAACGACACGGCTGTTCCTCTGAAATTGACGATGAAAACCACCGGCGAGTACTTTATCAACAACGCCGAAGAAATCGTCGCTGAAACGAGTCACGAACTCAAAGTCGGTGATGAGTTCACAGTTCGAATTGAATTTCGGCCGACCATACACTCGAAACGATACCGAAAAAGCACCGGTAGATTCACAGTCCACTACCACCAGCACCCGAAAGAAGTAACTACGGGGTGTGGTCGAAAAGTTCCGGGACAGTTCGAACGAAAACTTCCCGGAACTTTCGAATTGCACCTTGTGCGAGTGGTTTACGTTGTTTTTTTCAGGAAAACATCGATTTGGTCGGTGAAATCATGTACCCCACCGTCAAATTGATACCGGACAGATATAATTTCGAGTGTTTGCCGCTGGACTCGTACACGAGGACGACGATTGTCGTTCAAAATATCACGTGCATCCCCCTCAGATACAGTTGGGAGTTGCTCGAGGACGGCTTCGAGATTGAAAATTTGAAAATCATGCCGGTAAACGTGCCGAGTTTGCTTTTTCAGGGTCGCTCCAACGGAATCGTGTACAGGGTGATTCATCGGAAGCAGGAATTTTCAAGTTATTTTCAGTTACAATTTAAATTCTGAAAAATACAGGAATACAACGTTTTCAGCCATAGATTTGTGAGAGGTAGATTTCACCTATGGTGGTAAAATGAAGCAGGGGTCACGTGGTCTAAGCCCCACCTCTGGTGGCAAAAAATTTTACTAATTTTTGCTGAACAATGCTTCAAAGATTGAATATTTTTTCTCTACGAACATTCAATTCTTTTGAAAAAAAAATCGACTCGCAAGATATTGCCTATTTTAGATTCCCCCCTTTTTTTGTAAAGATTCTTCATTACTGTCTCGCTTGATTTGATGTCTTCTCAATGTCAAAGCATGATCTGGGCTTCAAAGATCTCTTTGAAAGGATTTTTTTCAGCTTGCAATAGAAAAATATTTTTTATTGGTGCCCCATTTCACCCATTTAAAGCACGCCTGAGCGTCAAAATTAGTATTTTTAGGGTGAAAATGTATGTTTTTGGACGAAAATTCGTATTTTTGGGTAAAAATTCATTTATTTAGGTCAATATTGGTGTTTTTGAGATGGAAATTCATGTTTTTCGAGACAAAATGAATATTTTCAGAGTCAAAATTCATGTTTTCGGATGAAAATTCGTATTTTTGGATAAAAATTCATTTATTTAGGTCAAAATTGGTGTTTTTGAGATGGAAATTCATGTTTTTTGAGACAAAATGAATATTTTCAGAGTCAAAATTCATGTTTTTGGATGAAAATTCGTATTTTTGGGTAAAAATTCATTTATTTAGGTCAAAATTGGTGTTTTTGAGATGAAAATTCATGTTTTTCGAGACAAAATGAATATTTTCAGAGTTAAAATTCATGTTTTTGGATGAAAATTCGTATTTTTGGGTAAAAATTCATTTATTTAGGTCAAAATTGGTGTTTTTGAGATGAAAATTCATGTTTTTCGAGACAAAATGAATATTTTCAGAGTTAAAATTCATGTTTTTGGATGAAAATTCGTATTTTTGGGTAAAAATTCATTTATTTAGGTCAAAATTGGTGTTTTTGAGATGAAAATTCATGTTTTTCGAGACAAAATGAATATTTTCAGAGTTAAAATTCATGTTTTTGGATGAAAATTCGTATTTTTGGGTAAAAATTCATTTATTTAGGTCAAAATTGGTGTTTTTGAGATGAAAATTTATGCTTTTTCATTGGTGCCCCCATTTAAAGCACGCCTGAGCGTGTTTAAATCGAATTTAAAAAAACGCGCGTTTGTCCAAATGACAATTTTTTTATTATCGATCTGACAGGAGTACCTCGTAAACGTCAAATAAAATACAACTGACAAATGCAAAACTTTATTCAAACGTAAAATGGGGCACCAATAAAAAAATAGCCAAAAGTATTCGTGGATCTTGCTTCATTTCTCGCGCGTGTTTTAAAGACCTTTTTATCCACTTATACTTTAATGTACTATTTTTTTTCGCCCCGACAATAAATCACGAATAACTCGGAAAGTATGGGAAAAAAAACGGTCAGAAAAAGTTTACAGTCATCAAAATCCTACCACGAAATAAAACTATTGAATTGATTCCGTTCTGCCCCTACTGGGGGGTGCTTCTACCTCTCACGAATCCACCCCCACCCCCAGGAATACCCTGCCGCCCCCTCCGTGAGCTCCCCCGACTCTTCCGAGAGCGAAGACAGCGTCGCGGAGGGCACCGACGAAACGGCCCAGGAGGCCCGAGGCGGCCGCCCCAAAACCAAGAAACCCCTCGCCCTGGTCGACGTGCCGTCCATGATCATCAAGACGCGCTGCCAGAAGGACGAGATTCAGAGAGACGTCGGCCAGTTCAGCTCGATCGTGTCCGAGAACGCGCAGAGCGCGAAATCGCTGAACGACGCTCGATCCGGATCCGTCGAAGAGTTGAACGTGGTTTGGGATAATGAGACTTACGAGGCGGAGGCTATCAAGGCGCTGAGGGGTGTCGTGAGCAGTCACGAAACGTCGGGTGAGCATGGGGATGTGTGATACAGTGTGTTTGTTTTTCTGTGGAGGTCTCGTTTTTTTCTCATTTTTAGAAAAATATAACGTTCAATGTTTGAAAAGGCGATTTTTGACTGTTATTGGAAATCCCTCAGTATATCTGATGAGGGCTGAATTGTTGAAATTGTTCTTGAAGAATCAAATCAATATTATTATTATTTCTCGAAAAATTCAACTTTTAGTATCTTTTGATTCTGAAAAAGGCGATTTTTTAGGAAAATAAAAATCACTCGGTATATCTGATAAGGGATAATTTGTCGAGGTTGGTTTAGAAATTGAAAATTTAATTTTTTTTGGAAAATTTTACGAAAAATTCGAATTATTCTTGAATAATTTATTCAATATTTTTATTATTTTTCGAGAAATATAATTTTAAGATTTGTTTAATTTTGGAAATGACGATATTCGACTGCAACTGAAAATCACTCAGTATATCTGTCAGTGGCTAAGTTGGTTGCAAGACGAGCCCAAGTCGATGACGATTGAAATAGAAAAAAACCGTTTTTTTCATCATTTGTTGCGTACTTTATGAACAACCCTGTACATCCCCCCACCCCCCCCCATAGGTGACGCGGAATTCACGTGCTACAGTGACCCCGCCGAATTCTCCTCGTACCGTCTGTCCAACATCGTGACCGTCGAGGCCGCCGGAGGCGTGCTGGCCCCCTTCGAGTTCGGCATCGTGACGATCGGCTTCTTCCCGCCACCCCACGTCAAGGTCAAGTGCACGGCCGTTTGTAGGGTGGGGGGCGGCGAGGAGGAGGCGTTCTACGTCACTGGAATTTCCTCCAGAATTTCCTACAAGTTCGATAAGCAAGTCATCGAGTTCGGAAGGAAGGCGAGTCGATTTTCGAGAGTCCAGACAGCTGTCAATGTCATTTGTCATGACTGAGTCAGATTTTGACAGCTGTCAATGTCATTCGCCATAACTAAGTCAGATTTTGATAGCTGTCAGTGTCGTTTGTCATGACTGAGAAAAATTTTGACAGCTGTCAGTGTCATCAGTCATGACTAAGTCAGATTTAGACAGCTGTCAGTGTCATCAGTCATGACTGGGTCGAATTTAGACAGCTGTCAGTGTCATCAGTCATGACTGAGTCAAATTTAGACAGCTGTCAATGTCATTCGCCATAACTGAGTCAAATTTAGACAGCTGTCAATGTCATTCGCCATAACTAAGTCAGATTTTGATAGCTGTCAATGTCATTTGTCATGACTGAGTCGAATTTAGACAGCTGTCAGTGTCATCAGTCATGACTGAGTCAAATTTAGACAGCTGTCAATGTCATCAGTCATGACTGAGTCAAATTTAGACAGCTGTCAATGTCATTCGCCATAACTGAGTCAGACTTAGACAGCTGTCAATGTCATTTGTCATGACTGAGTCAGATTTTGACAGCTGTCAGTGTCATCAGTCATGAATGAGTCAGACTTAGACAGCTGTCAATGTCATTTGTCATGACTGAGTCAGATTTTGACAGCTGTCAGTGTCATCAGTCATGAATGAGTCAGATTTAGACAGCTGTCAATGTCATTCGCCATAAATGAGTCAAATTCTGATAGCTGTCAGTGTCATTTGTCACGTCAAATTCGATCGTTTGTTGATTTGCTCGGGTTTGTTTTAGTTGTATTCTGAAATATTGGAGAGTAATCTGGTTTTGACGAATACCGGGCATTCGAAATTCCATTTTAACGATTCTGGCAGCGAAGAATTCAACAATTACATACCTCCCGGATGGTCGGGCGTCAACCCTTCGGAGGGTTGTCTGCATGCAGGAAAAAGCCAAACGCTCTCGGTGAAATATTTTCCGGGGAGGACCGGGGAATTTTGGGACACCATCAGTTTCGAGGTGATTCATTTCATTCGCGACTACGTTGAAACAGATTATTGTTGTTATTTTCTCGCAGATCGGTTACTTGGAACCCCGTCAAATAAGAATCCACGGCTACGCCACTTTTTCCCAACTCACCCTGTCGCTTCCGCGTGAAACGATCGCCAAAGATTGCGATCATTTGTCGTACAAAGCGATCGCGAGCATAACGGAATCGTACCTGCTGTCTTTCGGCGATGTCAACAACGAAAATATTACGAAATACGAACGCAAAAGAGGCTGCCCCAGAGACGTCAATGAAGCTGCTTACAGAGCGTTGCTGAAAAACGGCTGGGTGGTGATTTCGGAAAACGTGAGTCGTTTTGGGATTCTTTAGTTTGTCCTACGAGGTTGGCAATCGTGACTGGATGTTGCCAAATGTTTGTGTGCGGATGATGATCAGCTGAGCTTTTTGTGACTTGGTGGGTAAACTGTGGTTTTTGGCGAACTTTTTGGTGTTTCATTGTCGGCGCTTTCTCCATTTTGTTATTGTGTTTCGAGCAAAATTTCAAAACATAGATTCGCCCGAAGGTGTCTAAGAGGCGCCGAGAACGCTGGTGAAATCCGTTTTTTGTTATCTAGTATAGTTTTCGAGTTATTTGATGTTGAAAATTCAAAAAATTCTCAAAAACCCACGAAAAAAACAAAAAATCCAATATTCTTAACGAAAAAACCTTTACGACGACTTTGAATTTCTCGAAAAAATCATTGTCCAATTATAAAATAAAGTAAAATCATAATTTCAAAACATAAATTTGCCAAAAAACTCGTATATAAAGTTTCCTCCCAACTTCACGACAGAAAACAACGTAGACCCCCTGCCAAAATGGAACAACCGGCAACTCCGCTTCTCTGTAGACCTAAATTATATCAGAACTTGGAAAGATTTGTCTTATTAGGAAGAAATAAAGAAAAAATCAAATGATAGCGGGATTTGAACCCGAAATAACTGAGTGGTAGGCAAACGCGCTACACATTGAACCACGAACAATATCAAGTTTTTGACCCAATTAGTTGATATGAATAACTCCTAAAAAGTCGATTAGGCAAGGCAACATCGCTTCGCATCGAAATTCGCCTCGCAGCTCGGCGAGAGAATCCATCGAAACGCGTAAAGTTGAACAGAAAGGGGCGTGTCTTCAAACAAATGCACAGCTATCAGCTTTGCCTTGATAGGAAGATTTTAATGAAAAAAAGCTGGCGACATTGGGAAATGAACCCCAGACTATTGCATGGTAGGCCAATGTGCTACATATTGAACCACAGACTTATTTTGAAATTGGAGTAAATTAGTTTATGAGGACGTATTTCTACTATACTAGACATGTACCTAATTATTTGATAGGAATATGAACAAATTTGTCAAATTGTATTTCACAATACCTTTGTTCAGTTTTGAGCCAAACTTCAACTGATAAATTTGTATACAAGGTGTCTAATAGAAGCTGAAAATGGGAGTAGAAAACGTTTTCCGATATATAGTACAGTTTTTGTAATATTCGTGATTGAAAAGTCAAGAAACCTACAAAAGTATTGAAAAGTCGCAGTCTCCTGAAAACTGTGGACGTTCCTTGTAGAACATTTACCCCACCGAATCCGAGATAGACCTCTCCCGAGAGCGCGTCCTCCTCAACGAATTCTTGGACACGAAGAGCTGCATCTCCTCGGTGTCGGTCACCCGCAAAGCGGACGCCATCTCCGACTTCACGCTGCCCCCCTACGTCCTCGACTTCGGCCACGTGATGATCCACCGGCCGGTGTGCTACACGGTGCTGCTCCTCAACGCCGGCCCGGTCGAGACGGAAGTCCGTCTGGCGGACGCCAACCGGAAGCGGTTGGACGGCGTCGAACTCAAGGTCGAGTTCAAGTCGAGGCGTTTGGGCGTGGGCGACCAGACGGAGTTGTTTGTGATTTTCTCGCCGACGCGGCGCCGGGGCGATCCGCTGGAGAAGCGCGTCGACGAGTGCGTGTTTTTGAGCGTCAAGAACGGGGCGAGGATTCCGATTGTTATTAGGGCGGTGGCGGCCACGCCCGCCATCGGCTTGGATTACGCTTGCGTGGGCTTCGGGAACGCCAAGGTGGGGAGTGCAGTCAGGAGGTCGATTATCATCAGGAACGAGTGAGTGAAAACGTCGAAAATATATTTTGGAATGTGCCAAAAGAGTCGAAGATTCTTGCATATCTGTCTAAAACGTCAAAAAAGCTTGGTGCGTTTGTCAAAAATGCCGAAAAATGCGGTACATCAGTCAAAGACATTATAAATTCCCAAAAACTTGTCGAAAAGTATCGTATAACTGTCAAAAATGATGAAACAATTCCTGAAACCTGTCAAACACGTCAAAAAACTTCAATACACTTATCAAAAACGGCTTAAAGACTTGATAAATTTGTTAAATATCATTATTGTATGTCAAAACAATCAAGTATCTGTCAAAAACAACAAAAACATTCCTTAAATCTGTCATAAACGTCAAAAAAGCTTGATGCGTTTGTCAAAAATGTCGAAAAATGTGGTACACCAGTTAAACACATTAGAAATTCCAAAAAACTTGTCGAAAAGTATCGTATCTCTGTCAAAAATGATGAAACAATTCCTGAAACCTGTCAAACACGTCAAAAACTTCAATACACTTGTCAAAAACGGCTTAAAGATTTGGTAAATTCGTTGAGCATTCTTATCATATGTTAAAACGAACTAGTATCTGTCAAAAACATCAAAAACATTCATCGAATCTTTCAAATAAGTCATAAAATATTGTATATCTGTCATAAACGTCATGAAAGTTTGGTGTGTTTGTAAAACATATCAAAAAAGGTCGTACATCTTTCGAAAAGACGTCAAAAAATGGTCAAAAAGTATCGTAAGTCTGTCAATAAGGACGAAAAAACTCCTGAAACCTGTCATACATGTCGAAAACTCCAATTCACCAGCCAAAAACGGCTTAAAGACTTGGTGAATTTGTTAAATATCATTATTGCATGTCAAAACAATCAAGTATCTGTCAAAGACAACAAAAACATTTCTTGAAACTATCAAATAAGTCATATAATTTTGTAATACTGTCATAAACGTCATAAATGCTTGGTGCGTTTGTCAAACATGTCAAAAAAGATCGTACATTTTTCAAAAAGATGTCAAAAAGTATCGTACGTCTGTCAATACAGACGAAACAACTCCTGAAACTTGTCAAACATGTCAAAAACTCCAATTCACCTATCAAAAACGGCTTAAAGACTTGGTGAATTTGTTGAGTATATAAAATAAAATATCTCAAAAAAGGTTGTACATTTGTCAAAGACAGTCAAAAAGTCACAGAATGTGTCAAATGAGTCATATAATCTTGTATATCTGTCATGAACGTCATAAAAGCTTGTCAAATACGTCAGAAATGTCTCTAATCGTGTCAAGAAATATTATATGTCAATCAAATATGTCAAAAAAAACCCTGATACCTGTCAAAAACGCCGTCAAATCTTGGTGTACTTGTCAAACTTGTCAGAAGTGAACTGACCATTCTTCTTGCATCTTGGATTCGTCAAAAATGTCCTTGAATCTGTCAAAACTGTCAGAAAATGAATTTCCAGCGGCAACTTGCCATCGAAATGGTCCACGGAACTCCGAACTTTGAACGAACAAACCGAGAACGTCTTCCACGTGATACCCAACAAAGGCGAACTCTCGCCCGGCCAAAAAGACCTACTCAACATCTACTGGGTGCCCACTAAAAAGGGGCTGGACGAGTCCGAATTGACGATACGGGTGGAGAGGAACAGCGTCAATAAAGTGTTGACGTTACGCGGACACGCTTTGGAGTCCGTTCTCGCCATCGCCGAACCGAAAATCAGTTTCGAACCTTGCCTGCCTTACTCCGAGAAAATCGTCAAGTCGTTGGTCGTTCAGAATACGTCGGCGTTTCCGATCGAGTATTGTTTTTCCGATATCGATCGGTGAGTTATCGAAATCATTTGTACCTATTGCAAAAACGTCATAAAAACATGGCGCATTTGTCAAACTTGTCAAAAACACTTGTTGCGTCTGTCAAACACACCGAAATATTCGCAGACCTATCGAAAACGTCAAAAAACGTTGTCGAACATTTTGAAATTGACGCATTCGTCAACAATTGAAAACTCGATGAATTTTTCGAACGAGAATTTTCAGGGATTATGACGAAGAAAAACACCACGCCGAATTGTATTTGTTGTACCACAATTACGACTTTGTGTTGATCCCGGAACGGCTCCCTGGGTACAGGTTACCGGAGTTTTTCCAGTCAAACTATTACTTTCTGGTGAACCAAATCAAAGACAGACTGCTGCCCGAAGAAAGATCCAACGATATCGAAGGCTCGTGCGATTTCGAAACCAAATCTCACAAGGACGAAATATTTCGCTCGTTGATAGGTAAAATGAGGTTTTTCACGTCATAATCGATAAAAAAAATCAATTTAAATTCGAAAGACTACCCCTTTTGACCACTGAGAAAAAAAAAGAGTCCGTGGGTGTTAGATCTGGCTGGCTCGAAGGCCAAATCGTATTCTGAAATTGACTAAATGATTTTCCATGAAGAACATATCGAAACTATACCCGGCGGTTTCGATGATTCCAACACTGACGTGTGCCTGATGGACGAAGAGGTCAACTGCAAAATGGCCATCATCGATCCCGAAAAACAAATTAATTTCGAACCGGAACAAAGAAACGGCATTTTCCTCATTTTCCATGGCGGACCGCTAACAAGTCAGTAGGATCAGTTGTCGTCTACTTGAGTTTTTTTCGTTGACTGAAAAATCGCGAAATTTGGCGCAGTCGCCTGTCACTTTATTTTTTCGGTTTCTGCAGATTGTTATAAAGCGGCTAATAGGGCTGGAATCGCCCTAGACATGGACGTCTACAGCATCGATCGACTGATTGGCGAAGAGCTGGCTTTCAACGAGGACGGGCCAGCTGTTGAAATCAATGAAATCATCGAGACCGCTTTGACAGGTTATTATGTCTACGAGAAATTGCCGGAGGAAGGTAAGATGTCACGTGTCAAGAGTTAAATTTTAAGAATTAATTTGCCTGAAGACGCGCTGAGAATACTGCTGAAATCATTTTGTCGATATCTAGTATAATTTCCGAGATATTTCATGTTGAAAATACCGAAAAACCTGAAAAAGCCGCAAAATCCACGAAAAACCCAAAAACTCCATATTTTCGACAAAAAAACTCATAGAAAAATTTGGTATATTGGCCAGAAAACTCGTATATAAAGTTTTTTCACACTTTTTCAAAATTTCAAATAATAAATGTGCTTGAAAACTTGTTTACAAGGTGTCAACAGGCGCTGAGAACGCTGGTTAAATCCGTTTTTTGTAATCTAGTATAGTTTTCGAGATATTTCATGTGGAAAATTCCAAAAAAGTCTCAAAAACCCACGAAAAAACCTTTACGACTTTGAATTTCTCGCAAAAATCATTGTCAAATTATAAAATAAAGTAAAATCATAATTTCAAAACATAAATTCGAAAAAAAACTCGTATATAAGGTTTCCTCAACCATTTCCGAGGCCTTTACGGATGACCCTGTATCCATCATATATTCACGACAGAAAACTCCGTAGACCCCCTACCAAAATAGAACAACCGGCAACACTGTTTCTCTGTAGACCTCCTAAAAAGTCCATTAAGCAACACCGCCTCGCATCGAAATTCGCCTCGTGGCTCAGCGAGAGAAATCCATCGAAACTCGTAAAGTTGAACAGAAAGGGGCGTGTCCTTAAACAAATGCACAGCTAGCTTTGCCTAAATAGGAAGATTTTAAAGAAAAAAAGCTTGCGACATTGGGATTCGAACCCCAGACCATTGCGTGGTAGACCAATGAGCTACATGTTAAACCACAGAGTTATTTCGAAATTGGAGTTAATCAGTTTACAAGGACATTACTAAATTTTTTTAAATCCGTTTTTCGATGTCTAGTATACTATTTCAAGTTGAAATGTCGTAAAAACCTCCGATTTTCAGACGACTACGACTTGCTGTGGCGCAAAATCGACACTTTCCTGAACAAAGAAAAGAAATCCTCGAGCAGGAAACTGCGTTCTAACGCATCGGCGAACGACAGCTCCGAAAAAATGTCTTCGAAAAAATCCACCAAATCGAACGCGGCGCGTAACAGCACCACGTTGATGGACATTCCCGTCGACTTGCTGGTGGAGCTGCTGAGGAGGAGGTTCGAGAATAAGAAAACGAAAATCGTGATCGAGAGTTTGAACAGCGAATTTCTGAGGAGACCCAACGTCGCTTTGATCTGTCTCTTGAGGGCGATTGGAAGCGTCAAATACATCCAGTTGATCGTGTTGTCTTTCACCTCAGAGGATTATGTCAATAACGAGATGAATCGGTTGATCGAGAACGGAAAGCTGAACCAGGAAGTGACCGGTTCGATTTATCTTCGTGGCTAGCTTTCTCGCGTTCATCGCCATTAATTTTTCTCCTACAGATGCTGAAGATGCAGGATCTCCAAAAACAGGCAGAACGAGTGCCAAACCCAGAAAAAAAGTGGATCCGTCCAAAAACTACCTCAAACGTGAGAAAGCCTCAAAAACTCCCCCCCCTCCCTCCTCTTTGACTGTCTTCACCTTTACAGAAATCACCAAAAACTTGTCCAAGGACCTGAAAAAGCAGTTCGAGGATTTCCGCGAATTATTGGACGAGATTTTACACGTGTGCGAATTTTGGGAAAGGCGGTTCCAAAATTTGATCAAAGTGAGATCGATATCGACTTTCTCGCATTGTCAAACTCAACTACCGATTTTTTTCATAGGCGTACAGTAAAGTTAGCACGATGCCGAAGAAAGACGCCAAGTCTTTCGTCACTTCAGAGTCGAAAAGTTCGAATAGGAAAAGGGGGAAGCTCGGAACATCGAGTACTGTCAATTTTCTCGATCAGGAATGCGTGGGTGAGTCGAAAAAAATATTGGAATATTATCAGTCACTGCTGATGAGTCGAAGAAATCGATGGAGAACATTTTGGCAACGTCGCACAAGAATAAACCTGAATTTCCTGCAGTTTATTAGAATATTTTTTAGGATTTGATTCAGTAGGTATTATTTGTTCAATTTTATTCGCGTTTTCATAAAAAAAAATATAGAAACTAGTTATTTTTCAATTCTAATTTCGAAATATTTCCCAACGATGTATTTCTCCACCATGTTTAGAATTATCGAAAAGGGGATGCCAAATTTGGTGCGAAAAACTACCAAAAAATAATAAATTTTCGTGATTTTTGCAACTTTTCCAAAACCATTGGGGGTACTGAAATTTCCAGGGGTTTGTTTGTGGGTGATTTCCAACAGCTACGACGACCGAATGACAGACTTGGACGTCATCCCCGCCGCGCTGAAAGCGGATCCGGACCTGAACGAAGCGCTCGCCGATTTGGTTGGCGCAGTCGGCGAAATCGAAGAATCGACGACCGTTTTCAGCGTCGTGAGACCAACGAAACTGTACCCGAAATGCACCAACGATCACTTCAGGATATACCAGACGGTTTTCGATAAACAGGAAAACGTGAGCGTGCTGTTTCTCTTGCCTTTTCGCCGCAAATTCGAGGGGGTGTTTTTTTTCTCAGATGAATTTAGCTGCTTCGTCGATAGCCGGCAGTTTAAGGAAGAAAACATCGAGGCGGAAATACAGTACCGAGAGGAAGAACGTTTCTGGGACGAATACGTCGGCTTGTGAGTGATTTTGAAGCGCACGCGCGCAACAGGTGGTACACTTGTTGGGGAAGTGAAGCCACGCCCCTAGTGGGGTTGACTTTCATTTGTTATTTTTCTCGTCGAAAAATCCGTGAGAACGACAAAACACTACTGATTACTCGATACCTGTTACAAAATGAGGGAAACAGGCTTAGGAATCGCGTTTTGAACACCCTGTATACATCGGAGATATCAAAAACTTGACCTGAACTCGAAAAAAAAGTGAATTTCATAAAAAACCAATGACAACATCGATTTTTTGCACAGGATAATCACATTTTTCCAAAAAAAAATCACGTTAGTTTTTTCTACTAATTTCGAGTCATCTTGAGCAAATTCACATAAAAATTATCTCCAATAAAATTGCTAGGAGGCCGCAGGAGACGTCTAAAATTGAGAAAATATCAGAAAATTACATTTTTCAAAGAAAAAATCGAGCCTGAAAAAAAATAATGCCGAATTTAATTTTTTTCGACTAATTTCGAGTCACCTTAAGCAAATTAACATGAAAATTATTTTTAATAAAATTGCTACAAGACCAGGAGAGACGTCCAAAATCAAAAAAACATCAGAAAATCGCATTTTCCAAAGAAAAAATCGAGTCTGCAAAAAATAATGCCAATTTAATTTTTTTCGACTGATTTCTAGTCACTTTAAGCAAATTAACATCAAAATTATTTCTAATAAAATTGCTAGGGCGCCAGGAGAGACGTCCAAAATTAAAAAACCACCATAAAATCGCATTTTCCAAAAAAAAAATAATGCCAAGTTTAGTTTTTCCACAAATTTTGAGTCACTATAAGGATTTTTATCAGCTTTTAACGAAAAAAAAAACAGGAATAACTCGAAAACTACCACGAGTATAATAAACTGGACTGTGTTGGGCACGTCTAAAACACCCTGTATACTTTCAGACAATTCCCCACCAAAAACCACTCACAAAATAAAAATGTCGAACGCCTCCCAAATCCTCCACGTTGATTACCGTCCCTCTTGCCACTACTGCGTTCGTAGGGGCTGCTTCACTCCACAGCCACTCTTCGAAAAAAATAACTCTCTTCCAGACATCGAGACTTTGAGAACGCGCGACGTTCTGACACCGGGCGAGACCGCCAAATACCAGATCGCGTTCACGCCGTCCGCCAGCGGCAAGTACGAGAACAACTATTTGGTCGAATTGGTCGGCATTGACAGGCCGTACTCGATACAGTGCAACGCCGTTTGTGAGCTGCCGGACATCGTTCGCAATCCTGACGTGTTGTATCCGAGGAATCAGGAGACTCGCCGCAACAAGACGCTCGGGGATAATTTCGTTTTTTACAAGGAGGAGAACGTTTTCGATTTCGGGTATATTTTCGTCGGGAATCACAAGTAAGTCAGCGATTTTTTTTTGTAGTTTCAAGGTCATCGTAAGATCTGGATTTTAATGGGAATTTTCACGTTTTTTGCCCCCAAAAATACGAATTCAATGATGACTTTTATAATTATAATCACTATTTTTTCATAACTATAATTTATAATTATAATAATTTTTTTAATTATGTTATCAACTTTTTTTTTGTATTTATTTCATGGTCTTCACTTTATATTCTACATACTTTGTAATTGTTTTGCTCACCATGTCCCAAAATGTTTCAATAACTTGAATATTCATTAAAAAAAAACAAAAAAAAGCTATTTTTTCGATATTTTGCACTAGGAATAAGATATTGAGCTGCGGTTTTCACTAAATCATTTTGGAATAGTTTCGCTACATTTTTACGAAGAAAAAGCCACAATGTTGCCTTCGAATTTTCTGGTTATTTCGCGTTTTTTGTTACTACTTCGAGAGCTGCCCTCTAGGGGCATCATTCGGAATGAGACACTTCACAAACAATATGGGGTTTGTAGACCAATCAATGCTCTTCCTAATGAAACAAATTTCGTTGAAATCCGTCGAGTCGTTTAGGAGTTACAGCTGTTTATTTGAAACCACCCCCCACCACTTTATTTCGATAGATACGTCAAAAAGTGTGTGGCGAAAATTACTCCAAAGAAAGTCGACATTGAGATGTACCCATGTATTTGTTGGGTTTGCTGGGTATGTTCCAGTGAAAAGTCACTTTGACAGTTTTAAACGGCGTTTACGCCATCCTGGAAACACCAAACTAATGTACATGGCTTTTTCTTGGTCACTTTGATAATAAAATTTTTCACCGCGAGTCTCTACGATGATTACTTTCCGAGATAAAGGAGTCACCCTGTACAGAAAAAAAGAAATTTCGAACTTCACTAAAACATTATCAAGTCGATGTTTTTTGGGGGGACAAACTATCGAAATCCATACGCGCAACATAACTTTGATTGAACCACCCTGTAGGACCCAACCTTACTCGACGAAAATCACCCTGAAGAGCGCTTCGGCGCTCCCGTGCGACGTCACAGCGGCGCTCAGCGAAAACTCGCTTTTCACCCTCGACGAACCGTCGCTGCACATCGAGCCTCAAGAATCGGCGCAGCTGCCGGTCTCGCTGAAAGCGATCAAGAAAGGCCGCATCCAATCCGACCTCTTCGTCACCGTCAAGTACAATCCGCGAGTGAAGATTATACGATTAGCGGCGCACGCGTGCCCCGTCGAGTTCAGCGTCCATCCCAAAGCGCTGGTTTTCGAGAAAGTGCCTTTGAGTTACTCGGACAAACGGAAAATCACGCTGACGAACGCGTCGCCGGTGAATTTGCACTGGAAGTTTTCGAAAGCCGAATGGGCCGCCGAAGTTTACAACATTTCCAAGACGAGCGGCGTTGTCAAGTTGTATTCGGTGGACGAAATCATCGTCGAGTACTTTTCCACGCAGGAGGAAGTCAATCCGAAGAAGAGCTTCGATATTCAGGTAGCGGGGGTGGATTTTCGACATTTGACACTCGTAGTGACAGTCCAAACGTCCAACAATCACTGTTCCATGTCAAAATGTCCATGGACGTCAGTTGAACGTTTTTGTTTTGTTTCTGTGAATATAACCAACGAAACTCTTTGTATACGTCCAGTAGACGTCCACTGTATGTCCATTTCGACGATTTTGTAGGTTTTCGACCCAAATCATTCGACCACAATCCCAGTTTACAAAGACGAGTTGTCGATAACTTCAGATTCGGTCGAGTATCAGGTAGATTACAAAACTCACTTCGATTTGGGCGATGTCAAAGGAAGAACGCAGATTAAAATCCCGTTTCATTTGAACAATATCGGAAAATCCAACGTAACATTAATGTACGAAGGACTGATTGGGCATCCATTTGTCGTTCGTTTACTTGTGATTTTTTTGCAGGTTTTCAGAAGTGAACACTATACTTCCCGAACGATTACACGCCATTCGAAAATTCTTCAAACTGAACACGGACAGCGTTGTCATACCTCCGCAGAAATCGGCTGCGCTGACAATCGCCTTCAATTCGAGCTTAGAAATGAGTTTCGAAAACGTTCCCGTCTTCAATTGCAATTTGGTCGAAAATAATAATACGGAAAACGTCATCAGATCGTCCGTTCTGAAATTTTCGGGAGTTGTACACTTGGCAAAGTACGAATTATTCTCTTTCAGTCGATTCATTCGGGAAAAAGCGTCTTGACAGCTTGTCAAACTATGCGCTGTTGCCAGATTTATCGAAAATACGTAGATATACTACTTGATTTCTCATAGTTCACAAATTATTGAAATGGATTTTGCGCTGTTGCCAAATCAACGAAAAATACGTAGATATACTTCTAGATTTTTCACAGTTACCGAATCATTGAAATGAAATTTGCGCTGTTGCCAAATTCATGAGAAATACGTAGATATACTACTTAATTTCTCATAGTTCACAAATTATTGAAATTGATTTTGCGCTGTTGCCAAATCATAAAAAAATGCGTAGATATCCTTGCTGACACTGAATCTGTCACTTCAAGTTGACATTTCAATAAAAATACTGAATTTTTGTTAGGTTCGAACTGTGTCCAACGTCTGATTTGTATTTTGGTTACCAACAAGTCGGTTTATCGAAATTCCAAAAAATCGAACTGAAAAATACGGGGACTTTTCCATTCGACTACGTCATTTTGAGTTTTGAGGATAGCACGTTCATTGAGGATGTCAAAAGTGAGGTTATCCACTCGAGAAAACAATTTCCAGAGCTTGCGTTTTTGCTTGTAGAACGGAAAAACAGTGAACTGAAGAAGAAATCGATTCTGAACGTCTTCAAAAAAATAGGCTCGGCCAGATCTAGGACCTCCAGCCCAAAGAACAAAGAAAAGAGCAAAGCGTAAGAGCAGCGCAACTTTCCCATATAGCCCAGTGAAAAAAATAGCCCAGGCAATTCTACTCGTCGTTTTCAGGAAATCCCCCAAAGCGACTAAACTGGAGACCCCCGGCTTCACCGTCCACTCGTCCTCCGGCACGGTCCCCCCGAACGGGACGGCGGTGATAAACGTCGAGTGCATACCGGAGGAGACGAAAGAGTACGACCAGGGCCTCGTGATCTTCGTGAGCGAATGCCAAAAGGAGGATTTCTACGGGCGAACGGTCGGCCTGCACGTCGAAGGCGCCGAACCGCACTGCATTTTCGACGATTACAAGAAAATGTTCCGCGAGCAGTTCGTCGTGCAGGAGTTGGCGGACTTCATTTGCCCGGAGAATGTACAGGGGGTTGAGTTAGCGGGGGGGCTTGGAGGATTCATTCGGTGGTTTTCAGATCGACGGTTATTCCGTGTTTGTGGCCTCAGAAACGGCGATTTACTTGAAGAATATATGCGTCAACGAAAAGTACGCGATGACGATTTATTTGCAGAACTTGGGGCAAGTGACAGCTGAAGTTGCGGTCAAGCTGGAGCAGAAAAACGAGTTTACGGTGTCGCCCACTATGCTTTTTATAGAGCCCTATGAAACTAAAACGATTCGTGTCACTTTTGTACCGGAATCGATTAATGTGAGTGGATAAATATCGACCCTTTCTTAGCCGCCATCTTGTTTAGAAAACACGAATTAATTTGGGGTTAATCGACACTGTATAAACTGGCGATTCATCCTGAAATAACAGTTCATTTTTTCCTTTCAGGAATTCGAAAACAAACTAATGATTTCATACAATTCGAGAGTGTCCGACATTTTCGTGCTGTCTCTGATCGCCGAAAGTTGCGTTCCGCAGATCTCTCTGTTGGAACCGGTGCCCGATATCGATAAAGAGGCGAAAATCGATTTCATTCCCACTTACGTCGGTTTGACGCAGAGTAGAAGGATTTGCATCGAGAATATCGGATCGATCTCGTGCAAACTCATACTGGAATTTTGCGAATCGCCGAAAGTTTTTTATTTGGTGCCCCAAGGGGACATGGAGAATATTCTGGACAAAGTAGAATTCGAGAAAGGTTAGAGATTTATGAAAAATACTACTTCATTTTTCACAGTCCACAAACCATGCAAATGAATTTTGCGCTGTTGCCAGATTTATGGAAAAATACGTAGATGTACTACTTCATTTTTCACAGTCCACA